>CM017441.1:49360645-49466198 GCA_007726485.1 Eragrostis curvula | reverse complement strand
CCAGCACCTACCTCGACACGCGCTCCGGCGTCCAAGAACAATGGAAAGGGAAGGGGAAAGGAAGGAACTACAACGGCGCAACACTGGTGGCTTTCCTCAGCAATCTGGTGGCTATGGTGGCCCTCGGCCATTGTTCAACCCGTACACTGGCATGTTTCAGATGTGGCCAATCCTTCAGGACAGGGACTGCTAGGCCCGCGACCCGGCGTTCCACACCAGGCACACTTCGCATCTTCCGCGCCAACGGCCCCTGGTGGTGCTACCACTGGCCAGGGCTACCCACCGGCTCTGACATGGGAACAGGGGCAGCTCATCAACGCCCTCAACGCCATGACTCTGCAGCAGCCCGATCCTACGTGGCACATGGACTCCGGCGCCTCCTCGCACCTCACTTCAAACTCTGGTGACGACGAGATGCTACAGCATGTTGCTGTACCGGGTCCTGTTCCTCATTCGGGACACGATTCAGCTCAGCCCGGCGCTGCTCCGGGTGCCCCGCCACCGAGTAGCTCTGGACAGCCCTCGGCATATTCTGGTGTTGGTGCAGCACGTCCTGTTGCTGATCCGGCACATCAGCAGGGCGCTGCTCCGTCTTCCGCTCCGACTGCACCTGCACATCGTACTTCGAGCGGTGCCTCTACTTCCGGTGGCCTGTATTCTACCAAGGCACCGGTCTCTGCTGTGTACACCAGACGACATGGCATTGGGACTACTGCCTCTTCTACTGCAGCTTCTACCACACATGCCGCTGCATCGGCTACAACGGCGACAGCAACAGCTCATGCCCCCGCTGCTCAGGCGCCCATGCAACAGGTTCCTGCACAAGCTGTACCTCAGGCACCCATACCTCAGGCACCAGGCCCAGCTGCTCCAGGTTCTAGTCGTGCTCGGCTTGTTCCAATTACAACCGGTCACTAATGAGCATCAGATGACTACTAGAGGTAAACTCGGTATCAGTCAACCAAAGGAGATTTTTGATTATAATATCATGACTGCTCCCTCGATTAGTCCTCTGCCAAAGACATATAAAAGTGCCCTTGCTGATCTAAATTGGAAAGCTGCCATGGTTGAGGAATTTAATGCTCTCACTGCTAATCAGACATGGGATCTTGTTGAACCGCCTCCTCATGCTAATGTGGTTTCAGGAAAATGGATTTATCGTCACAAACTCAATGCTGATGGTACTTTGGCACGGTATAAGGCACGCTGGGTTGTGCGTGGATTTTCACAACAACCCGGATTGGATTATGACGAGACATTTAGTCCTGTGGTGAAACCAGCGACTATCAGAACTGTTCTCTCCTTGGCGGTCTCCAGTAATTGGCCGATTCATCAATTGGATGTCAAAAACGCTTTTCTTCATGGCACTATTAGCGAGACAGTGTATTGTCAGCAGCCTCCCGGCTTTATTGATCCATCGTATCCTCATCACGTGTGTCGTCTCAACAAAGCTCTTTATGGTCTTAAACAGGCACCTCGGGCTTGGTACAGCCGTTTTCAGCAATTTATTCTCTCTATTGGATTCCACGGTTCCAAGTGTGATACTTCTCTATTCATTTTTACACATGGTACTGAGGTTGCTTATTTGCTTCTCTATGTGGATGACATTATTCTTACGGCTTCATCATCAAATCTGCTCCAGCGTATCATTGCTTCTCTTCGTCAGGAGTTTGCTATGTCTGATCTTGGTCAGTTGCATTACTTTCTTGGAGTTTCTGCTAGCCGTTCTAGTTCTGGAATTTTTCTCTCTCAAGAAAAGTATGCAGCCGAGATACTTGAGCGTGCTAAGATGACACATTGCAATCCTTGTGCTACTCCCATTGAAGCCCGATCCAAACTATCTACTGCTGATGGTGCTCCGGTGTCTGATCCGACTCTTTATAGGAGCTTAGCTGGTGCCTTACAGTACCTCACATTGACACGTCCTGACATTGCGCATGCTGTTCAACAAGTGTGTCTTCATATGCATGATCCTAGAGAACCGCATTTCGCTCTTGTCAAGCGCATCTTGCGCTATGTCAAAGGTACTATTGGATTTGGTCTACGACTATCTCGCAGCTCCTCTCATGATTTGCTAGCGTACTCTGATGCAGATTGGGCCGGTTGCCCCGACACTAGGAGGTCAACCTCTGGCTACTGTGTGTTTCTTGGTGATAATCTTATCTCTTGGTCATCCAAGCGTCAACACACGGTCTCTCGTTCTAGCGCTGAGGCTGAATATAGAGGGGTTGCCAATGCTGTTGCAGAAACTTGTTGGCTTCGTCAACTGCTTGGTGAGTTGCATCGTCCCCCTAACAAAGCAACAATTGTTTATTGTGACAACATTAGTGCAGTCTATCTCTCAACCAATCCGGTTCATCATCAAAGGACGAAGCATGTGGAGATTGACTTGCATTTTGTTCGGGAGCAAGTAGCCCTTGGTGCTGTTCGTGTACTGCATGTGCCGACTACGCTTCAATATGCAGATATATTTACAAAAGGACTGCCTACGGCTGTTTTTCAAGAATTTCGAAACAGTCTCACCGTTTGTTCCTCTCCCGGATGACACTGAGGGGGGGGGGGGGGGTGTTAGAGTATGTAAATAATCTTCCTGTATTACCGGAAGTATATCCGGCTGTAGTACGTATCCTGTTGTAGTACGTATCTTGGATTCCTTGTAATCTAGAACAGGACTTAGCTTGTCCTCCAAGATGTACGTGTACTATATGTATTGGCCTCACGGCATCAATAGAATCATCGTGGAATTCTCCCAACCTATTCTGTCTTTCAGTTCTAACTAGTTGCTCTTTGCCTCTTTCAGGCACCATATGCGATGAATTAGTATGGCACTGATGGCTGATGAACTACACCAACCAGAAACTGTTCTGTGTATGTAGTGCTGGAAGAACAAAATTGCTGTTCATCATCTTCTGCAATCTTCCATAGCTGTAAATGTCAGCCAAACAGATTGGTGAAGAGTATTTATCAGCTTCTTCTGCCAAAAGAAATGTAAAGCCTTGTCGACCTTTACATGGTGTAGGAATGTAGGATGACTGAGGAGCAAAAACCGGTTGCGAAGTTTGGGTGGATGAATTTCCTCAAAAAAAGTTGGGTGGATGACTAACCAGTCATTCAGGAGGAGATCACCCTGTTCCGAAGCTTGATTAATCCATTTTAAGAGTGGAAATTATTGTGTAACTTTATGTTGCGTATGCATTTAATAATGTCCTACAAGTTGAAACTCGAATTCTTATTAGTAATTCTGGAACATCGTAAGGAAAAAAAAAATCTATATACAAGAGTTGTATCAGAAAACATATCTTTCTTGAGGAGTTTTTTATAACCAAAAAAATGTTATTTTTCCCAATTCCACAAAACAAATGAGAAAAAAACATTTTACTACATTTTTTTGAGGGAAAGTATTTTACTACAGGGGTGAATTATTCGTGGAAATTTTGGCCCCGTCAATGCGCGCGATGAAGCATTTGGGCCGGAAAATTTTGTAGTAGTAATTGCAATAGGCCCAACTAGCTAATCATTTCTTCTCGTCAAAAAAAAAAAGAAGAAGAAGAACACCTAGCCACTCACTTTCTTCTTCTCAAAGCCGCTCTCGCTCTCCCAGACAATGACCAAAAGTACAAAACCACCACTAACCCCTCCGCCAAGCGGCTGGCTTTGCTTTAACACGCGCGCACCGAAAATCAAAAGCGGAACGCGCCGGAGGAGACGGCGATGGAGTCGGAGGAGTGGCGGCGGAGGGAGTGGGAGGCGGCGGAGGCGGAACGCCACCAGGATGGAGCTGGAGGACGCAGGCAGATGGGAGGAGGGATTCGAGAGGGCAGGCGCCGAAGCGGAGGAGGAGCTGGCGGGCGGAGTTTGGGGGAGACCCGGTACAAGTGGAGGAGAAGGGCGATGCGATCGATCGGGAGGGGTGGAGGCACCGGTACCAGAGGCATCCGGTCGCGGCGGGGCACCGCGGGCCTGGAGGGGGAGGGGTGGGAGAGGCGGCAGAGGATGAAAGAGGAGGGTTTCAGTTCCGTTGCTCTTGGTACGGCGCCGTGTAACGGCCTCAACCCTAGCTTTTCCTGGATTGTTGTTTGCTCCGTCCTAACGTGTTCTTGCGCATGATTAGTTAGGTTACTAGGCGATTTGTGTCTTTGTGCTTTGTAGGCAGCATGTTTACTGATGCATTTCTTGGTTCGTGATGATGACATTATGCTGCGGAATAGAGAAGAGAGAATGCCTACAGTCATTCTAGAGAGAATAAGAGTGATGGAAACACAAATCTAGGTTCATGTAGTGTTTGTTCGATCATGTGTGATTCTTGATTAGTAGGTGCTATTACTTTAGTAAGCTTTTTGATACAGTCATGGAAGAAAAACTTACACTAGGGCCCGGGACTGGAGGCTTGAATCCTTGTATATCAAGAAGCTTTCCGTGGTTATCGTACCGTGGATGGCTGTATCCATCTACTGGAGAAATACTCCTTCTTTTTTATAGTTATCGTTCAGTCTTTATTGCTTTACACCTCTATGTTTTGGATACTGCAAAGCTTTCATATCTGATCTATGTTTGCTGTCTTAGCATTACTGAGGTATTGCTCGACTTCTTGTAATTGCAATGGAAGGAGGCTAGCTAAATTTTGGTGTCTTCTGTTGTTAAGTTTATAACAGTTTTGATCGTTTGTTGAAATGCCACGATCAAATGTGAGTACAGTTGTTTCCAAATATTCAGAAAGTACCTATTTAATGTGTTCTTTTAATATAACTGGTAGGTGTTCTTTGAATATGGCTGGTATCTTAGCACTGAACCTTTGAATTTGTTGTCATTGCATTTTGCCACCATTTTATTGGAACCTGCAACACCAAAAAAATGAGCACCTTTAACACACCTGGAGTATATGGTGGCGCCGTTTATTGTTAGCAAGCGTCTGTGTTCGCTGAATATATTTGGTCTCAGAATATTGAATCTATGTGTTTTCTTGTCTATTCTGTCACTTTTAAGGGATCTGCAGCACCACATATCGGACATCTCTAACAAACCTGGAGTGTATGGTGGCGCAATTATCATCTGCAACCGATTGACTAAGCGAGACTTCTTCCAGCACAAACTTTTTGCCCTTCCTGGTTATGCTGCAACTTTCATAAAGAAGATCAGAGCTGGTATGCTTCTCTTTCTGTTTGAGTTTGAGGAGAGAAAACTTTATGGAGTATTTGAGGCAGCTTCAGATGGAGCACTGGATATTCTGCCCGATGCATTTGCTTCATTGTGGAGGTTTCGACCTGCCCAGGTAAGTATGATTTTTCTTTTGGCTTGTTTCTTATGGTTGTTCGCCAATCTACTGGTTCATGTTATTTGCTAGCTTCAGTTATAAATTGCTCCAGGTTACCTTCGTTTCAGTGATTTTTACTCAGTTGCTGTATTCTTTTGTATCGTTTGGCAAAAATTGTGATAAAGGTTATTTTATTTTTCCTGTCTTTAGGTTCTTTTCAGAAGAGTTTGGTTTTGTAAGCCCCTAACTGTTGCTGAATTTTCTGGTGCCATTGAAGGAGATTTTCTCAGACCTCACATGTCCTTCTTTGGTATATCATACCAACAGGTTTGCTATTTCTGATTTGCGATGTGATTTTGCTGCTGTTCTTAGAATTTGCTTGCTGCTGATATGAGAGTTTTCCAAAGTACAGGTTTTGAATCTTCTGGACCTATTTTCTTTAAAGATGATCCAGCTGCAGACCTACCAAAAACCAAAATCAAGAGTTATATCAGATTACAAGGTTTCTCTGGCTCGTACAGGTCAAGATTTCAGTTTAAAACTTCACAGCAATGCCTGCCCTAGCCGTTACCCTTCCATGTTTCACAATAACAGAACCTCTTTACCACACAGTCCCTTCGTGTATGCCAAACATCATGGCAAGCGTGCTACTCGTGAAAATGAGTCTTCTCTACACTATCGTCCTAAGCCTGTGGTCTTGAAAACACCAGATATCAAAGAAAAATGCTTAGAGCGAGATGCTGATATCAAAGAAAAACACTTAGTGCCAGATGCTGATTATATACCACTTGAGCTTGATGATCTTGATGATTATAAGTCTGAGAGTGATGCAGATCAGTCAACTTTGTTGGGTACTGTAAGATTGCATTCAACATTAAAGAGTGACAACAAATATGAAGATCCAGTTACCAAACAATTGAATGGCAAACACAGTGAGTATGATAGTTATCATTCACATCAGCTGAACAGAAGGGTCGTTTCTGAATGTGAAACTGATCAGAAAAATGCGATTGCTCATAATGTGAAAGAGAGCAAATCCAGCTTGCAGAACAAGGGGTGCAAACGGAAGGCAGTTGTCCGGCTTGGTAAAGGCTCAGATGTCTTATCCCCCAGGAGAGTCTGCAGTGCGGCAAAAAAGGTGTCATTTAGCATAGGTGGCAATGAGGTTTCAGTTACCCATGATAGGAAAAAGTCTTCTGATAAATCACTGTGCAAGCCTGCATTTGCTGAGAACAGAGACAGAGTTGTGGGAAAAGGAAAGGAAGAGGTCTGCTTTTCACCTCAAGACATTCAGAGCAAGGAGAATCATGTTTCAGCAAAGAGGAGTAAGCCGAGGAGCCTATCCTTCGCAGAACAATTTAGGAATCAGCGCGCCCAGAGCTGCTCCAGAAATGGCTAGTCGCTGGTGTCTCAAGCCGTCAAGCGATTATTGTTCATTGGTAAACACGCAGCAAGATATGTTCTTTCCCTAGCTGATGATGACACACCAATGCTTTTGCCTCTGAGGAATTTCTGAAGAACTTCATTAAGCAGTATATCATAGAATACTATGTTTCTGATTCGCAGTATTTGAGCTGCTGTAAATAGGGCATCACAGCCTATCTTCCATTTCAACAAACTCAAGCATGAATATGCTGTTTCGAGTTTTCACTTGTAGAGATCAGAATGCAACTCTAACCTATGTTTTGTCCAGGATTTCATGGGCATTCTGCGTATTAGATGTTATGTACTGTATGAATGTTAACTGGCAAGCAGTTTGTTGGATTGCAATATTGCATTGTAGTACCAGGGAAATTGGTGGTTACTTTAGTAGCGGTACTTCTTGTCGTGTTCAGATATGATATGATCCAGTTATCCAGGTGACGGGATTGTGTTGTTCATGCATGAACATTCATTGCATTGTAGTACCAGGGAAATTGATGGTTACTTTAGTAGCGTTACTTCTTGTTGTGTTCAGATATTATATGATCCAGTTATCCAGGTGACAGGATTGTTGTTCATGCATGAACATTCCCTCGCTAGTTCAGTAGCAAGCACTAAGCAGTGCATGTTCACGTCCCTTGCTAGAATGGTCGATGGTAACAGTTTTACAATCGAGCTTGTACGTGCACACAAGGGTACCATGTAGGTGTGACACCAGTGAAATTAAGACTTGAGAAAGTTCACAAACTAAACGAATAAACTGTACGCGAAGTGCAAATGTATTAATGTACCATAGTCATCATCTTAATTACGAAATACCGAAAAATAATTAAAGGTTCGGGCCAGGCTCAGGCCGAAATCAGGCCCGGCCCGGTTCAACCCAGCGCTCGCTAGACCTCGGATCATTCGCTCGCTAAGAAATTTTCCCTTCGCTTCGCCCAACTGCCACTCCACTGTTCTGTTCTTCACCGGTGCCCCGTGTCCCCCCGCCGCCAAACCCCCGCCTCAGCGCACCGACGCCGGCAACCACGAAGCCCTCGTCCTCCTCCTCCCCCATCTTCCGTCCTGAGTGCGCGGGGCGTGGAGGTCCATCGGAACTCGGCATTGATTGGCTTCTTCGGTGGTAAGGAACCCTAACTTACTCCGAGGGACCCATTTCGATCAGTTCGGTTTGTTTCGAGAGATATTTCAGTTGCCGTGAGTGATCAAATCCCCAGCTTGGTTGCTCCGCATCTACTAGTTTCTGATTTTCTGGCTGCATGCGTAGTGCTGGTCTAATCCATCCATCCGGGGCTCTGATTCGGTTGGGGTATTATAGGCTCTTCTTAATCGCCATCAAGACGCGCAGGATCGGTCGATCTCAGTTTACGAGACAGTGTCGGGGACGCAAGGGGATTTTGTAGTGTAGTTTCCCAAAAATGGGGGTTCAGCTAAACCCCCCATGTCCCAATAAGATGCCCCTGTTAATTACAGTTCATACCGAGTGGTCTAGAAATGGTGATATCTGCAGAATTATTATACTTTCTTGTTTTGGTGGATGAATGTGGATGTTAAGGGTCAATTTTTGTGCGTTTCAGTGCAACATTTCAGTCTAATCAAGAGTGAAAGGGGATGTTAGTCCATTAGTTGTGTGTTTGTTTGTACTGTTTTGGCTTCGCATTTCTTGTGGTACAAATCCTATCTCAATAACTCAAATATTTTTGTGTCCTGGAGACTGTCTTCAGTTTATGCATAATTAGTTTCTGTGAATCAAATACTTGAACTTTCTATTATGAGCTGTAAGTTTATGCCAGCACTGAAATGTAGTTGCCCCCTTCCAAGCTGACTGGTTAAAAGGGGAATAGGAACTCCAGAACATGATTGACTTTGTATCGTCTCCTTGTTCTATCTGTTGCCTACAATTTTACTGTGCAATACCTGCAGCAGCCAAAGAAGCAAGCGCGGCATTTTCCCCTTGTTTTGAATTTATGAAGTTTAATATTGATTCTCTTACGCATTTTCATTGTCAATCTTGCATGTTATCAAGGAACTTGGTGAGTTTTGGAATGGTGAAGGCACAGAGGAAGGAATGTTTGGCATTTGGTGGTGCAATTTTTCTGTGCAGCCACTTGACCAGGAAGGAATGCTTTGAGAAAAAAATCTTCGGTCTTTCTCCAAATTATGCTGGATTTGTGGAGAAAGTTAAAGCTGGCACTACTTTATTCTTGTTTGATGTTGACCAGCATAAACTTCATGGGGTTTTTGAAGCAACTTCAGATGGAGCTCCGAACATTATTCCTGATGCATATATCTCAACAGGACAGCAGTACCCTTATCAGGCATGGATACTTTGTGACATACTAAGAATTATCTTTCATGCCATCCACTACATGGCTTCTATGTTACATGTATCTTTGGTGTTTTGATAACCCACTTGAAACATTCTCTCTGGATTCATATACTTGACATTGGGACAGTTAATTTTGCTAAGTTTGAACTAAATTAGCTGCATGAACATCTACTATATAAAGTTGGAGGGAGTAACTAGTTTCCTTTCATTATACATTGTACAGCTAATTTCATAGCTTTCTCATGGAGAATATTCCTAATAAATTCATGTTCCTCTCCCTTCCTATATTATGAGTTGTAATACTATTCATGTTTTGTCTCACTAAATCCAGATACGTTTCAAGAGGATCTGGTTTTGCAAGCCTTTGATGGAAGGTGAATTTCAAGACGCTGTCCAGAATAGCTTCGTAATAAAAAACAAGTCTACTTTTCGTTTGTCACATCAACAGGTCTGCTCCACAGTTTTCCTGATGTTATGTTGATTTACTTAGCTACTGACCTCAGGGTGTTTCTGTTGTTATATAGGTCGCAAAGCTTCTTCACTTATTTTCTTCACGGAAGAGATTGCAGCCTCCTCAGAATCCACGGTCACAAGATGATCCTTCTATGGACTTTGAAATTTCGTCTCATGTTAAAGAAACTGACATGCAGTCCAGTTCAAACAACAGTTCTTGTGGTTCATTCAGAAGCCCCTGTCAGACATGTTCCTCCACCACTCTTGGGGACGATGCAGCATCACTGGGTCACAGATTAGTTGATCCTATATCATTAGTTCGAAAAGTGCTACAATCAGATGGCTCTGATATGGCTAAGTCCAACAGCTCAATATCTTCTCTACACACTGGAGCAGATATGTCCATCGTCACCATACCTAGCAACCAAGAAGCAATGTGTGATCAATCCACAGATGACTTTATACCACTTCCGCAGGAGGAAGATGTTTTAGATGGTGTTGATGATCTATTTGGGCTGCTTGATGATGAAAATCACTCAGGTAGCAGTGACTCTGAAGATAACAGTTTCCGCCAAGCTTGTGTTAGGAAGGAAGATGGATGCCATCCGCTCATGGTAAATTCTAAGCTCCGCTCTGACATTGAAAGGCGAAAAAGTGTGTTTTCTCGGATAGTGAGAGCAAATGAAGTTTTTAACCAAAGAAAAAGATCCAAGACCAAAGCATTTCCACAAAAAGGTGCCGAATATTTCAATCCCCTTTACCAGACGAAGAAACAGCGGAGGGCACAGAAGAAGACATTTTCATGTCGGAATGATGGAATGTTGGATAAGCCTTCAACTGATAGGATGAATGGAGTTCAACCACTGGATAATTCGTTTTTTTGGAGTGACAACAGAAGATCCACCAAGTTCTTTGTTAGAGAGGAGGATCGAAACAAGTGGGATGTATCTTCTAAAGAACCTGTCAGAGCTGATAATTGCAGAAAGCTATTTGTCCCAAAAGGTGGTGCAAAATGGGACAAATCCTGTGACAAAGAAGTAAACACACCCCCATTCATTGCTGGAGTACAAGAGAGCGGCGATGTTAGTGTTAAAATTGAGAGAACCCCTTCCTTGAATTTCAAGCGGCGTGCTAAAGTTTTAAATGTTGGAGGAGATCAGGAATTTGACATTGAGGATGCTGTGGAAGCAGGACAGAGAAAGATCCCACCAACAGCACCCTTCCATCAAGAGTATCCAAGTGACACTGCATTGGTTCCTAAAGGCGCCAAAACTATGGATATGCTAGCAATATCAGATGAAAACTATAAAGAAAAGAGCATCAGTTTACCATCAAAGGGGACGCATACTCAGGCTAGACCTTATCTTGAAACCAAGATGCTCCTTGAACAACAGAAAAGCATTGAAATGTGCTCTGAATATGGTGAAGATGTCACAAGGGATACACCATTGATTATTGAAAGTTCTAGAACCATGGACTCTTTGACCAAGCAGAGTTTTGGAGATAGAAAGACTTTTTCAAATGACGAAACTGGGAGCCATGTAGTTGCTGATCATCTGGTGACTGAAACATACATCCAAGAGAAACAAAACCCAAATGTTAGTAGCTGCAACAGAGTGGTAAATGGTGATAAAATTTTGTCGCTAGGAAATTTCGGATCCATGGATTTCTTGCCCAACCATGATGAAGGTTGTGGAAACAAGAGGAGTTTTCAATCTGATGGGAGTAATAGGCCTGTCACTTGTCTTCTGGAAACTGAAATGGCCCTGCAGCAGAAACAGACCCCATATATCCAGAGCTGCTCTGAAGTAGAGCGCGATGATAAAGTGCTGGTTCCTGAAATATCTGAAGTAGTGTTCCCCAAAGTTGATGCAGACTGTGTGTACAAGGGTACAAGTTTGGCTTCTGATCACAGGGAAGAGGTATGCCATATTGTTAGTTGCTGTCATGATGTAGTCCCCAGCGATGCTGCACCAGTTCTTGAGAGTTGCGGTCCTCTTAGCAACTTAACTACGTTACATGGGGACAGTGCAAAAAACAATAGCTCATTGGATGAAACTTCTGGACATGTGTCTACTGGTTATGAAGATAACGTTATGCTCCCTCAGGACGAACATTACCACAGCTGCTGTGGTGATACTTCATCTGTTTTGGAGTACACCACTGTGGACACTTGTACTGTGGATGGAGGCAGTGGAAACAAGAACTCTGATCAGAAAGATGACGAGGTCCTATATTCAGTGACTGATTCTAAAGATCATGTCAGTAATACCAACACTTCCTCCTCTGACGGTAGTCGAAGCTTTGGACGTGCTGATGATCAGGAATGCAGCAAAGTCGTCTTGCTAAATGAGGAGCAGTGCCAAAACTTCCGAAGCAGGCCTGAACTAGCCTATGAAAACTCCAATTCGGTGGACTCCTTTGCGGTCTCTGCTGAAGGCTGTGGAAGCAAGAGTGAGACATCAGCTGACAGAGCATATGTTCAGCGGGTTACTGATCTTCTCGGAACAAACTCAGAATCCAGAACAAGCTTCACCAACGATTCCTCAAGGGGATCTGTTGAGACTCCCAGTACACCTGCTTTGGGTAGTGAAAATGCAGAAGCCTACGCAGAGCAGCCCATACTACAGCATGATCCTGGGGAAACGAAGACACCACTGTGACCATCCTTATGCAGCGCTTCTTGCGGCACAGCTTGAAAGGAATTTACCCACCACAGCAAACAGCATCGACATTCCGCAGTGAGCTGCCCTTCACTTGTTGTTACCATTTTATCGCGCCCTTGGCTTGTTGTTAGTACCATTTTATCGCGCCCTTGGCTTGTTGTTAGTACCATTTTATCGCCCTTCGCTTGTTGTTACCATTTTTTATCACGTCCTTCCCTTGTTGTTACCATTTTTACCACAGCCTTGCTTGTTGTTAGAATATTACTCCGTAGAAAAGTGAATAGGCTGACCACGGAAACGTGTCAGAAATATGGTGGCCCTTGTGTGTTTGTTAGTTTACTATTCTGAGCTCTATTCTGAACATGTGTTTGTACTACAGACGGGGAAGACAGAGTTGTCACTGAATTGCAAGGTCTCTGTGTGTGAAATGTGAAAACGACTCTGGTGCCGCTTGATTACCCTTGTTTCTCTGTTTGGAACGAACCATCTTGGGTCCCTGATCAGATGAAAATCAGGATTGTGCTCAAGACCGAGTTTACTATTCTGAGCAGCAGTTTTGTGCTAATGTGCTATCCGCGATCTTTGCCTTGTGCGTCTGTCCTGTTGTTGATTGGCAGTCTCTGCCAGTCCATGCGCATATGTTTTTCGTTTTCTTCCGTTGATGTGAGCCCGTAACGCTCCAATCAGGTGTCACCGGCGACGTGTCTGCGACGTGCGCGCGCGGCGCATCGGCGTGTTTGCGCCGCGCTGCAGAACGGCGAGTTCGCTAGTCCTTTTGCTGCGTGGCATCGGATGGGCAGAACCTGGTGCCGGCTGCGTGGCGCGAGCACGGGTCGGGTTGGGGGCCTCGGGATCCCGGCGCCGGCGCTTCCGCCTGCCTTGGACCTTGTATGCCTGTACCGTTCCGCTTAGGTTGGGCGAGCGGGAAGATGATGGGCACGAGTTATCGTCACGGGCCACGACTCAGATGGCGCGACTGCGACGCTCGGTTCAACACGGGAAAGCGGCACGAGTCCGCAGCGGGAGTGCGGGACGGCGCGGGCGGCTTCTTTTTCGAGGGCACAAGCGCGATCGCGTTGATTCAAAGATTTGGACAACCACAAGTCAGGAAAGCCTGAGTCTGCCGCATCCAATGATCAAAAATGGCACATTTCGTTTTCAATTATGCAACTCTGGCATGCTGCTCTAATTTTAATACGAATAATCTGAACTTCACCAGGATAAAAAAGCAAAATTATGCATTGATAAATGCTGCTGAAAAAGGAACACTTTTCATGACAGTTCCATAAGTACCTCACCTGACAAATTCAGCAGATTACGTAAGATTGCACCATGTTTATAATATATAAACATAATTAATTAATTCATGTACAGACACAAGAATACAGTTGCAAATAAACACAACCCAGGCGCTTAGTTTCCGGAGAACTATGCCAGAGACACCAGCAAGCAGCAGCTTTATGCCAAGTTCACATCCTCAAACTGAATTTTCACAATGAACGCGTCACAATTACACCATAATTTGCAGCCTTCTCCTCTACAAAAACCAATCGCAATGGTATTGCAATAGCCGCTCCCATAGATAGGGAGACAAACGATCACACCACACCACGGGGTGTGTCACCTCACCGAATACAGGTGGGCAAGGTGAATCCATGGCACACGAATACAAGCACGACGTATATTATTACCAGGAGGAGAAGTATCAAAGCAGCCCTGCAGGAACAGAGTAAGATATATGGACATGAGATACATATTGTAGAAAAGAAAGCTCAAAAGGCAGTTCGAAAACATCGTAGTATCATACTAAGGGTATGATATGGCATACATCCTTCACAGGTAATCATTTGTCAGAAATGTAATGATTTCATAATGCTTCTTCATTACACAATAAAAGGAAGAAACAGATCCACAGTTGGTTACAAATTGGTTTAGGAGCATCTAAGTGTAATCATTGAGCACATGGCTAAATGCACTCCCTACTATAGGTTACACATTGGTTTAGAAGATATTAATAACAACAGGCTGCCAAAGCGCAGGTCATAATTTTGTGCAACCACCATCTCCATTTTTTATGGTACATACATCATAGAGTACTATTAACAATTACTATCTGGTCAACAGTATTAATGAGATTTCTTATAGTTGCTTTAACCAGAAATTGTGTATCAATGTTGTTGCTCAAAATACAAAAAACAGAAGCAACAGGACCAATATATGGATCTACTCTACTGTTTCAAAATTAGAAAGAAACATTGTTCAAACCATTTACTGAAAAATGTTTGAGCAAAATTATAGCTTTGGTGATTATTAAGAAGCACAATAAAACCAAGTCCATGGTGGATGTAAAATTCAGTGCAACAAATTCATGAACCAGAACTGTACATGGTACTCATGAAGGTGACCTGAAAGGTGAACATCAAGATGCAAGCAAAAATGTGGTAATAATGTATTCTTAGTAGGAATTACATACGTTAGTTTAACATTTCTCCACCAAACAGTGTTTCTGAAGCGTCGAGCTTGTCGCTTAAATCGAACTGTGTTCCCTTGCATATTTGCAGTCTTGTCAACCAGCAGCTCTAATCGATCACCTCTTTCAAGGACCTTATCAATGTTATCAATCATAACACTGCGGACCTGCAAGAGGATGGTGAAAAGTAAGCACCTTGTGAATTGATAGAGCTTTCTTCAAAAGATTCTAGATCTATGGCTGTGTTCTATGCTTTGATCTGGTCTGATCTAATACCACAGAAATAATGGGAAATTCAAAAAGTTACTACTCCATACATGATTGCTTTGCTTCAAGCTGACCATAGTGGAAAAGTACACATGTATGCAATTTTAATTTTCAGAACATACTGTTCCCAACACAATACCTTATTAAAAATAGTAATTCATGTTGTTGCCAAAATCCAACTTAACGATTCAAATCTTTACAGGAGAACAACTGAAAAAGAGAGAAAAAAAAAAAGGAAGAGAATGCAGTACCTGACTGATTTCACCTCTCATGCGGTTAATTCTATCTGCGTTAGGGTCATTTGAATAGTAGTCCATCTGTTGACTTAGGACCCTTGAGAACTCATCATTCATCGCATAGGCTAGTGCCGTCAGAGCAGTGCGGCCATATGTCTTGACAAACCTTCCGTGAATATCCTCCAAAAATGCAAAGGGAATTCGTCCTGCGACAAAATAAAAAGCTAATAAGATAATTGCTGAGCATGCGGAAACCAAAATGTCAATGATGTGGCCTGTGCAAATCAGATATAATTGCTGAGTATATTGTACCGCAAACCTTTTAACAGGATAAGAAGATATTTACACACCAATTAGATGAAAATTGCAACTGGTTTTACTATCTAAGAACTGAAGTTCAGTTTAAATGTGCGCAGAGTGAAAAACCATCATTATATGAGAATTACTGGGCTAACTAGTACTTATGCAGCAAAGAATGCGTTTGATCCCCAAGTCAAACGGTTGCAGAACTAGACCAGCCAATCCAAAACTCCAAAAGCTCAACCTATACCATCAATTCGCAGACGCCATTTGGCAGCTGACTCTAGCTGAATCCAATTTCATCCCCCAAGTTTGTCCCGATCTACCAATCCCCTGAGGTCACCCTGCTCTGCTGGGAACATGAGACTAGTCTACCAGATGGAGCCGCATATCACGACAAAACCTTCAATTACATCCCCGGATCTCCGGAATTCTGCCCGCCTATGGCGCCCAACCACGTAATCTCACCCCACCACGAACCCCGGCGGCTCCCCCAATCGAGTTCGAAACAACGCAATCCATTGACGGGATCGGCAGGACCAGTTTGGGTGGGAAGGAAGGAAGGAGAGCTTACGTCCGGCGGCGTCGTCGGCCATGCAGAGCGCGGTGATGCCGTCGGTGCGCTTGGCGTGGAAGACGTATCGGTCCTGCGTGTAGGAGACGTGGCTGTCGGCGCCGCCGTCGGGGAGGCGCTCGAGGACCTGGCGCGCGACGGCGCCCGCGTTGGTCGCCGCCGCGCTGTGCTCCGCCAGCACCACGTTGCCCCGCGCCACCAGCGCGTACAGGATCGCCATCCCCTCTGCCCTCTCCTCCTCCTCTGCTGGCCTCCGCCGTGTGGACTCGGCCCTCGGGGAGAGAGAGAGAGGAGAGAGGAGGGAGAAGAAAAGGGAGTCGGAAGCGAAGGGAAGGGAGGTGGGACAGGTTGTGATGGACGAACCCCGAGCTGGCTGGCTTCGCTGCTGTGTGGGACCGGTATCACGTTGTTTAATTGGCGGTGGGGCCCGCGGGGCGCGTGCGTGTACAGTTTTTTTTTTTTTTTTTAAAGAACCACTCCCTCTATTTATTGATTAAACATGGAGACGGAGTTACGGGCGGGCTTAAGAACCAGACATGTCTACCTATTGACTCATAGATACAGTGTCGAGCCAATGTATGAGCATCTTCATTTGATCTTCGGCTCTCGTGCACAATGTCAACCGAGGTGAATCCGGACATCTTTGCCTTAATCTCCTTTATAATTTGGCTATATGGGCCAAGTCCTGCACCGTGAGTATTTTTCACCAGATTCAGGCAATCACTTGCAATCCTGAATTTTTCGAGGCCAAGATCAGTTGCTAGCGCCAGGGCTTCACGGCACGCGAGCGCCTCCAACTGTTCCGCATCCGATAAACCTGAAACGACAACAGCTGAAGCCTCTATAAAAGATCCGCCTTCATCCCTGGCCACAGCAGTGGTCGACCCTATCTTGGATATCTTGGACAGGGCAGCATCGACGTTAATCTTCATGCGACCTGCCGGTGGGGGAATCCACCGATGAGCCGCAGCGTTGGGTTGCCCAACCGCTCTCTGCTCCTTTGTTGCCATTGTCGTGCTCATGTACAAGTCTGAAATAAATTTGTCAATAAAACAATGAGTGAACAGTGGGCTTTGGAAGGACTGCTCGTGAATGGCTTTTCTTCTGGCGTACCAAATTGCCCAGAGCGTCACAACAACCCTGGTCAGGTCTTCATGTTTCAGAGACTCACAAATAGTAGCAAGCCAACCTCTCGCGTGTACAGCTGAGCTGTTTGTGTTTGGGCGCGGCGCGCGGGCGGCCGGCGTGGCTTTGGGTCATTGGGTGGGTGCGTGTTGGTTTGGTTGGTTGGCGGGTTTGGGGTGGGCTGGGCTCGTGACGACGGGACTGGCCGTTTTTTCGAGAACCGAGTCGGGCTCGTCTTCTCGTCCCGCGATTGGGTTCGGCTTGGGATTTGTTTCGGCCGTGTCCACGCGACACGCTGCCACGCTTCGGGTCACGCCGAGCACGTGAGGGGTTGTTTGGTAGGGATTCTTACGCTGCTTCTGCTTCTGCCTTCTCAAGAAAAAATGCCTAACACCTGCACAATAAAAACGGATTCTGGCCAAAAACATACAGAATCCATTTTCTGTTTCAACGTGGAAGTAGAATCCACAATTTGTAGCTTTTTATGGATTCTGTCTTACAAACACGTCAGATAGGCGGGGCCTAGTAGACTAAACATAGTTATGTTAGTTTAAACAATGCATAGATAACAAACCGAATGTCCGAATTGCGAACGGATTACACCGTTACGATCGTTGCGACGAGATCTTCAAAACTAGACCACACTTGGCTATGTTTTGTAAACTTTTTTTTTAAAAAAATCAAACTCGGTCTTATTAGTAGTCATCTACTTATATTTAATTTATTTCCTGTACTTATTTTTGTTTACACGTGATGTGAACAAACTGAAGCTTTAATTTTAGGGGTACTGCAGTCATTTCATATGCATAATCTATTTAAGAAAATATCAGGAGAATCTGTTTTGCCAAACGGCCTAATTGGAGAAGCTATTTTTACAGAGAATCCAGAAAAAGCTAGAGAATCTGTTTTTTCTCAGAATCCAGTGCAGAATCTGTTTTTGGCATAATCCGAAGCCCTGCCAAACAGGCCCTAAGTTTACGTCCCGGCATATGGTAAACAACATTGCAATTTTAGATGACTGCGTAAAGAATGCATACAGAGTGTTAAGCTTCACAACATGTAGATTGAACCCGTGTTAAGCTTCACAACATGTAGGTTGTGTCATTTGCATCTTCATTTTACTCTATAGCTCCAGCTGCTCCACGACTCTTTGAAAAGCTCGTTAGAGATAACGATCAACACTCTGTTCGCTTCGCTGCTTTGCAGCAGCTGTTTTACAGCAGTTACAGTGTTCGCAGTTATTTCTTCAGCAGCAGCTACAGTGTTCGCGGCAGCAGCTACAGTGTTTGCAGTTATTTTTCTGCAGCCGCAGCCGCAGCTGCAGCCTGCCGAACAGCCTGCAACCCGTGGAGGAGAGTGACATCTCATTTGTTTTTCATGCAAATGAGAGCCAGTTGTTGCAGGAGCATGATGGCACGAGGCATGGGCGGATCGCGGTGCCACAGTGTTTGCTCTTTCTTTCGAATGAGAGGTTCTACTTTTAGAAAGGCTACTTTTCTGAAAAGCGAACTCTAACTAGGCAGAAAAAGAAAACATCTTTTGAAATAAATCAGAAGTTCAAATGAACATGATAAAATAGGAGTGGCCTAAACTCCTTGCAAGGAAAAGGAAGCAGAATGCTCGATGTATTGATGAACAAACAAGACCCAAGTCACCCAAAAACAATCAAAAAAAAAAAAAGACCCACAACAAAAGAAGGAATCGAACAGTGGATCTTCTTTGTGAGTGCACCGGCACTTGGAGTTGGGCTCTGGATCGCGCTCGCGCCGTCCGCCTGGAAAACTGCGGGAATCGGCTGCTCCTCCGTGCTCTCCTCCTGGATTCGGAGCTCACTGCTGAACTTCTCCGATCTACTCCCCGCTGCAGAGTTCGTGCTCACACCAGATGCCTTTGTCCCCCTCCGCCTCGTCCTCCGTCCCGATCATGGACTTCGACGTCCCCTCCCGCCGCCTCTCTGACATCACCCCCATGCGCCCCGCGGCCGACACCACCGACGACGGCGGCGACACTGACGACGGCGACGGAAGCGGGGTCTCGCAACCCGCGGCCGCGCGCTTCACCTCGTGCTTCCGGAGCCAGAAGTCGCTGGTCGCCCTCTGCAAGAAGCTCGGGGCCGTCGACCCGAAGGAGTTCACCCCGCTCCTCGCCGGCGACCGGCGCGCGTGCTCGCCTCCACCAACCGGCGCCATCTGCGTGTACGTGGATGCGCTGGAGGCCGGGATGCGCCTCCCGCTCCACCCTTTCTTCGGCGAGGTGCTCTCCCACTTCGGCGTCGCGCCGAGCCAGCTCACGCCCAACGGCTGGCGCGTCATGGCGGGCTTCCTCGCGCTCTCCCGCTCCGCCGGCGTGGACCAGCCGCCGTCGCTCGCCGTGTTCCGGCACTTCTTCTCGCTGTGCCCGCTCAACGGCCGGTACCATTTCCGGAGGAAGGACGCCGCCGGCGTGCTCTTCACGGGGATGCCGCGGCACACCAACAGGCGGTGGAAGGAGGAGTTTTTCTTCCTCGAGTCGCGGGCGCCGTGGCCGTGCCCGCGGCTGTGGGGCGAGCCGACAAGGAGCTCCGTCGCGGAACAGGGGCTCACCGACGAGGAGGAGACCGTGGCGGAGAAGCTGCTGCGCGCGCGCGGCGCCGCACCGATCGACCTGCGGGTTTACCTAAGAGGGAGCAATGTTGCCGCCGCCACGTTAATCGATCGCGCACCGCGGCCACCATCGTTGTCTTCCCGTCGCACTACCGATGCCGAAGGTGACATAACGTCGAACACCGTGCAGGCATGCACCACTCCCGTGGTGGATCTCACGACTCCAGAGCAAATGACTTTACTTCTTGTGTGTGTCCTCATGTGCTACAGTGCTAGGGATGGATCCATCCATCTACACCATGATGCAGAGCATGCGCGCAGAGAAGACGGCCGTGCAGGATTCGGCGGTGGAGGTAGCCGTGAAAACCGAGCCGGGCGACAACGACATGCTTGACTCTGACTGGGCGCCGTTGTCCGGGAAGAAGAGGAAGCTGGCGGACGAGAACGCGGAGCACGGGCTGCTTCGCGGCTCCGTGCTTGGCGCGTGCGCGTCCGCCCCGCCGGGCTTCTACAAGCACCCCGATCGGAGGCCACCGCGGCTCGTGCCGGACTCGCATGACGACGACACGGTGGACTGGGAGGAGTCGCGGCGTCTGCTGCAGAGCATCGTCACGCGGTCGAGGGAGCGCGCGTTCACGGCGGCGAAGCCTTCCGACGTCATCGACTCAGCCTACGTAGCCGCTCTCCAGGTTTGTTGCGCCCGGCCCAACTCATCGATCACGCGCGTCGCGGCGGGGACGTACGTGCACACTGATCTCGTCGTTCTCGTGGGCATCGTGCAAATGCAGGCGGCGAACTACGCGTCGTTCTCGTTGGACCACGCGCGGCTGCTCCGGAACGAGCTGGAGGAAGCGAAGGCCGAGCTCGCCGAGGCAAAGAAGGAGGTGGCTGCCGTAGTGGAGAGCGCCAAGGCTGCGGCGGTGGCGGCCGACGTGGAGCGCGCCAAGGTGGCGGCGGCCGATGTGGAGCGCGCCAAGGCGGCCGCAGTGCAGGAGTTCCTCGGCTCCGAGGAGTACGAGCGCCGGCTGACGGAGGAGGCGTTCAAGGCGTACGAGCGTGGCATGGAGGATATGAAGCGCGTCGCCCTCCGGCTCCGCCCTGACCTCGACGTTGCCCGGCTGATCGTGCCGCCTGGCGGGTTTCAGTAGAGGCTTCTGACCGTTGGCGCCTCCATTTCTTCCATTCCCTGCGCAACCGAGCTGCACCTGCAGTAGTCAGAAATCACCAACCATTGATAACGATAACGATCAAAGTTCCGGATAGTGCGTCTGACTGTCTTCTCAAGGGTGTTCAACTTTTTCTTTCCACATTCTCGTCAGTCGTCATTGTGGTTAGACCAATGTATAAACTTTGATCAGCTAAAGCTCAATCAGCTCAAACTAAAATTTAGCTCTAGCCCATCCAAACTAAAATTTACGAGATGTATCTAATGAGCCTAATTAATCTATGTTTTGCCACAGTGATGCTACAGTAATCATCATCTAATCATGGCTTAATTACCTTCATTAGATTCGTCTCGTAAATAAGCCTAGGGTTCTGCAAAAAGTTTTGTAATTAGACTTTATTTAATACCCTTAAATAACAAGATCTTTGGACGGTGGCATCGTTTTTAGGTTCAGCTTTTCTGGATACCTATATGATTGTCAAAGCATATCAGTTTCGTTATGTATCACCTTTGTTTCTTCATTCTGCCACAATCTTGACATTTAAAATGTTCTTTGATTGCCTAAAAATGACCTAAATGGGTATTATGGGTTAGAAAAGCTGACTTCTGGGCGGAAGGCAAGCTCTTCACGGTCACCTTTTCCACTACGCCGTCATGAAAGCCTTCTTCTACTCGCATGCTCTTCATCATGATTGGGTTCGGCCTCGTATTTGTTTGGTCCGTGTGTGTCCACGCAGCCGGAACTTCTATACGCAGATGGTTCGACACAGGAGGCAAGCGAGTGCGCGCCGAATTCAAAGGTCTCGACTCATCTCCTTGGTGCTGTTCTCCGCTGCTGCTTCTGGTGCTACTGCTCGCCGTCGTCGGGCCAAAGAATCCGCTACGACGGTTGGTGCGCCGCCGAAGATGGAGAAACAGGTTGGCGATGGGGGCGTCGTGCCGGGGAAGGAGGTTGGCGCTCGCTGCTGCTCGCCGTCGTCGGATGGCAGCGAAACAGCGTGAGAAAGACGATGATTGGAAGCTTATGGGCTAAATTCGAGCGGGCCATGTGTCGATCTACACATTACCTCGCGTCGATTGAGCTGTGTATAGGCAGATCCATCTCAGAGCTGACGTAGCTGCCACGTTTCGTGTCACGCCGACCACGTAAATTTACGTCTTGTCATACGGTAAAGAACACTAGACCTGATTGTTTGAGCTTTCTACAACTGTGGCTGCATTCTACAGCTTTGGCATTTCTTGTAAGTATGTAGTTCTAGCTCAATGCGGTAAAGAAGGCAAACAAAATGTTAAGCTTAATAACATGTAGATTGGACAAAATTGTGTCATTTGCATGTTCATATACTTAGAGGGAATGATCAGCCCGGAGAGTCGTGACAATGTTTTTTTTCATGCAAATGAAATGCATGGGTGCCGCAGGAGTGCCGTGCACCCGACTGAGGCCTAGTGGCCGAGGAAGGAGCTTGATGGCACGGTTCCCTGCCGGATCTCAGAGGGGGGAGGGGGGCACTGCTATTTGCTAGTGTTTGCTCTTTCTTGAGAGGTTTTAAAAGGCAACTTTTCTGAAAAGCAAACTCTAAAAAGGCAGAAAAAAAACATCTTTTGAAAAAAATATATCAGAAGTTCAAATAATCATGACAGCAGGGAGAAACAAAATAGGAGTGACCTAAGCTCTGCAAGGAAAAGGAGACAGAGAGTGTTCGATTTTTATGAACAAACAAGACCCAATAACAAAAAGAAGGAATCGAACAGTGGATTTTCTTCTTGTGGGCACTTGCATTTGGGCTCTGGATCGCGCTGGCGTCGTCCGCCTCCAGGAATCGGCTCCTCCTCCTGGATTCAGAGCTCACAGCTGAACTTGTCCGATCTAGTCCTCGCAGCTGCGTGCGCAAAGAGAAGCTGAGTTCTTGCTCACACCAGAGATGCCTTTGTCCCCCTCCACCTCGTCCTCCGTCCCCTCCCGCCGCTGCCTCGCTGACACCACCCCCATGCGCGCCGCCGCCGACACCACCGACGACGGCAGCGACAGTGACTACGGCGACAGCGGTGGAAGTGAGGTCTCGCAGCCCGCGGCCGCGCGCTTCACCTCCTGCTTCCGGAGCCAAAAGTCGCTCGTCGCCCTCTGCAAGAAGCTCGGCGGCGTCGACCCGAAGGAGTTCACCCCGCTCCTCGCCGGCGACCGGCGCGCGTGCTCGCCTCCACCAACCGGCGCCATCTGCGTGTACGTGGATGCGCTGGAGGCCGGGATGCGCCTCCCGCTCCACCCTTTCTTCGGCGAGGTGCTCTCCCACTTCGGCGTCGCGCCGAGCCAGCTCACGCCCAACGGCTGGCGCGTCATGGTGGGCTTCCTCGCGCTCTCCCGCTCCGCTGGCGTCGACCAGCCGCCGTCGCTCGCCGTGTTCCGGCACTTCTTTTCACTGCGCAAGTTCAAGGGCCGGTATTATTTCCGGAAGAAGGACGCCGGCGGCGGGCTCTTCACGGGGATGCCCAAGAACTTTAGCAAGCGGTGGAAGGAGGAGTTTTTCTTCCTCAAGTCGCGGGCGCCGTGGCCGTGCCCGCGACTGTGGGGCGAGCCGACAAGGAAGTCCGTTGCGGAACAGGGGCTCACCGACGAGGAGGAGACCGTGGCGGAGAAGTTGCTGCGCGCACGCGGCGCCGCCCCGATTGATCTGCAGATTTTCCTCAGCGAGAGCAATGTTGCCGCCGCCACGAGGATCGATCACGCACCGCTGCCACCATCCTCGTCTTCCCGTCGCACTACCGATGACCAAGGTAACATAACGTCGAACACTGTGCAGGCATGCACGACTCTAGTGGATCTTACGACAAAGCAAATGACTGTACTGTGCTAGGGATGGATCCATCCGCCTACGCCATGATGCAAAGCATGCGCGCAAAGAAGACGGCCGTGCACGCGTCGGTGGAGGAGGTAGCCGTGAAAACCGAGCCCGGCGACAGCGGCACGCCCGACTCTGACTGGACGCCGTTGTCCGGGAACAAGAGGAAGCTGGCGGACGAGAACACGCTGCGCGGCTCCGTGCTTGGCGCGTGCGTGGGTGCCCCGCCGGGTTTCTCCAAGCACCCTGATCGGAGGCCACGGATCGGGCCGGACTCACATGGCGGCGACACGGCGGACTGGGAGGAGTCGCGGCGTTTGCTGCAGAGCATCGTCACGCCGTCGAGGGAGAGCGCGGCCACGGCGGCGAAGCCCTCCGACGTCATCGGCTCAACCTACGTAGCCGTCCTCCAGGTTTGTTGCGCCCAACTCGATCATCGATCACGCACGCCGCGGTCACGGCCGCACATACTGATCTTGTTAGCCGTGGGCATCGTGCAAATGCAGGCGGCGAACTACGCGTGCCTCTCGTTGGACCACGCTCGGAGGCTCGAGGATGAGCTGGCGAAAGCGAAGGCCGAGCTCGCTGAGGCGAAGAAGGCGGCAGCGGCCGAGGTGGAAAGCGCCAAGGCTGCGGCGGCGGCCGATGTGGAGCGCGCCAAGGCAGCGGCGGCGGCCGATGTGGAGCGCGCCAAGACGACGGCGGTGCAGGAGTTCCTGGGGTCCGAAGAGTACGATTGCCGGCTGATGGAGGAGGCGCTCAAGGGGTACGAGCGTGGCATGGACGACATGAAGCGTGTCGCCCTCCGACTCCGCCCTGACCTTGACACGGCTCGGCTGATCGTGCCGCCTGGCGGGTTTCAGTAGAGGACTGACCGTTCGCACATCAATTATTGCTTTCTTCCGCTCCCTGCACAACCGAGCTGCACATGCACTAGTCAGAAGTCATGAGGCCGGCATCGGTTCCTTTTCCCGGAGACAGAGAGAACGGAGGTACTGATCTCTTCTTTACATTACCAACTCTTGATGAAGATCAAAATTTCAGATAATGTCTTTTCAAGAGTGTTCAACTTTTTCTATGCCCATTTTGGCCACTCATTTGTGGTTAGACCGTATAAACATTAGTCATCTAATGTTCAATTAGCTAAAACTAAAGCTCTAGCCCATCCAAACGGAGCCTTAGTCAGGAGGAGATATGTACTATACTTCGTGCAATCTTTATCCTGCTTAGTAGTACGTATGGTGTTATGAGCGAGTAAAGTTAAACAAGAATTATTTTGGGTTCAACTTTGTTTGGCGAATCTCAGAGCTGGGAGTGGCATTTTTTTTCTCTAACATGCAGGAGAGCTACGTATCATTATATTAAGAAGAAAGAAACTATGGACTAGAGCCCATACAAAAGAACCAAACCCACTCACACAACACACGCCACACTATTGTTATTAATTACATTTGCACCTGTTAACACAAAGAAATCGACCAAACCTATCAAAAACTACTAGTCATGAGAGGCCGAGGCAGTCAGGAAGGCCTCGCGCACCCGCTAATTCCCAAAGACGTCGCTCCTCAGCTGCACTGCTCAGAGCTCTTGCCATGCTCGGTGTAGCCCCATCAAGCACACACGCATTGCAGTGAGTTCAGAGAGTCCAAGCTTCTAGCACAACCAGGGAGTTGATCCCATTTCTTAGCTGATCAGGAGCCGTGCCCCATATCTTCTCCCGCCAATCATCAAAACAACTTTCATCCAGCTGAGGAGCAAATTGTTGCAACCCAACCTCACATAACATCGAGTACCAGAATTCCCTTGCAAAAGGGAAGGACGCTAAGACGATTAATTGTTTCTTGTGCTTGGTCACACAGCAAGCACTTTTCTGGACGGGGAAGGCCACGACGTGCAAGCAGATCAGCAGTCCAGCATTTATCGCCATAGGAAAAATTTGCATTTTCCACGGGGGGGCATGTCTTCCAAAGTCGTGCCCAGGGCCGAAACTGAATTGCACCTTGAAATAATTGCTCATAAGCCGACTTGGCTGAATACTGTCCAGTGGGAGAAAAACGCCATATGTGAGTGTCTTCCGCTTCGGCCTGTAGAGAAAAATCCATGAGAAGGTCCCATAGTCCAAGATAATCAACAATGACTCCCCAACTGATGTTGATGCCGGACGTGCGTCTGAAATCCAAAGGTGTTCATTCAGAGCCTCTACTATGTGCGAAATCAAGGTCACTTTTCTGAAAAGCAAACTCTAAAAAGGCACCAAAAAATTCAGAAGTTCAAATAGTCATAACAACAGAGAGACAAGATAGGAGTGACCTAAGCTCTGCAAGGGAAAAGAAACAAAAGAGTGTTCCATATTGATGAACAAACAAGACCCAACAACAAAAAGAATGAATCGAACAGTGGATTTCCTTCTCGTGGGCACTTGAAGTTGGGCTCTGGATCACGCTTGAGCCGTCCGCCTCCAGGAATCGGCCCCTCCTCCTTGATTAAGAGCTCTCAGCTGAGTTCGTGCTCACACCAGACCAGATGCCTTTGTCCCCGTCCACCTCGTCCTCCATCCCCTCCCGCCGCCTCGCCGACACCACCCCCATGCGCGCCGCCGCCGACACCACCGACGACGGCAGCGACAGTGACTACGGCGACAGCGATGGAAGTGAGGTCTCGCAGTCGCAGCCCGCGGCCGCACGCTTCACCTCCTGCTTCCGGAGCCAGAAGTCGCTCATCGCCCTTTGCAAGAAGCTCGCCGCCGTCGATCCGAAGGAGTTCACCCCGCTCCTCGCCGGCGACCGCTGCGCCTGCTCGCCTCCACCCCCGGGCGCCGTGTGCGTGTATGCGGACGCGCTGGAGGCCGGGATGCGCTTCCCGCTCCACCCCTTCTTTGGCGAGGTGCTCTCCCACTTCGGAGTGGCACCGAGCCAGATCACGCCCAACGGCTGGCGCGTCATGGTGGGCTTCCTCGCGCTCTCCCGCTCTGCTGGCGTCCAGCCGCCGTGTTCAGGCATTTCTTCTCGCTGTGCAAGTTAATGGGCCGGTACCATTTCCGGAAGAAGGACGCCGCCGGCGTGCTCTTCACGGGGATGCCGCGGTGGCCCAACAAGCGGTGGAAGGAGGAGTTTTTCTTCCTCAAGTCACGGGCGCCGTGGCCGTGCCCACGGCTGTGGGGCGAGCCGACAAGGGACTCCGTCGCGGAACAGGGGCTCACCGACGAGGAGGAGGCCGTGGCGGAGAAGATGCTGCGCGCGCGCGGCGCCGCACCGATCGATCTGCGGGTTTACCTCAGAGAGAGTAACGTTGCCGCCGCCACGATGATCGATCACGCACCGCTGCCACCGTCGTCTTCTTCCCGTCGCACTACCGATGCCAAAGGTAACGCAACATAACGTCGAACACCATGCAGGCATGCATCTTACGACCAAAGCTAATGACTTCACTTTTTCTTGTGTACTCAATGGTGTGCTAGGCATGGATCCATCCACCTACAGCATGATGCAGAACATGCGCGCAGAGAAGACGGCCGTGCGGACTTCGGCGGAGGAGGTGGCTGTGAAAACTGAGCCCGGCGACAGCGGCAACTCTGATTGGACGCCGTTGTCCGGGAAGAAGAGGAAGCTGGAGGACGAGAACGCGGAGCACGCGCTGCGTAGCTCCGTGCTCGGCGCGTGCGCGGGTGCCCCGCCGGGTTTCTCCAAGCACCCCGAACGGAGGCCACGGCTCGTGCCGGACTCACATGACGGTGACACGGCGGATTGGGAGGAGTCGCGGCATCTGCTGCAGAGCATCGTCAGCCCGGCTGCTCATGGCTCCGTGCCTGGCGCACGTACCCGGCTGGTTTACTCCAGGCGACAAAACAAGAAGCCGCAACAGGTGCCCGACTGGCATGACGGCGACACGGCCGACTTGGAGGCGGCGCGGCAGCTGCTGCAGGGCATCGTCACGCCGTCGCGGGAGCGCGCGTTCACGGCCGCGAAGCCATCCGACGTCGTCGACTCAACCTACATGGCGATTCTCCAGGTTTCACTTTTCATCTGTGATGCTTATTGCTCTGCCAGTTCGTCGGCGCCAATGCACGCCGCAATCGCCGCCGCGCGTACTGATCTGCTTGTCGCTCATGGCCTCGTGGGCGTCATGTGATGCAGGCGGCGAACTACGCGTCGTTCTCGTTGGACCACGCGCGGAGGCTCCAGGACGAGCTGGCGAAAGCGAAGGCCGAGCTCGCCGAGGCGAAGAAGGCGATGGCAGCGGAGGTGAAGAGCGCCAAGGCGGCAGCGGTGCAGGAGTTCCTGGGCTCCGAGGAACATGAGCGTCGGCTGACAGCGGAGGCGCTCAAGGGGTACGAACGCGGCATGGAGGACATGAAGCGCGTCGCCCTCCGGCTCCGCCCTGACCTCGACGCGGCTCAGCTGTTCGTGCCGCCTGGAGGGTTTCAGTAGAGCCCTGACCGTTCGCACCTCAATTATTGCTTTCTTCCGCTCCCTGCGCAAACGAGCTGCACGCAATAGTCAGAAGTCATGAGGCCGGCATCGGCGTCTTTTCCCATAGACAGAGAGAACGGAGATGCTGATCTCTTCTTTTCATCACAAGACACCAACTCTTGATGAAGACAAAAGTTTCGGATAAATGTCTTCTCAAGGGTGTTCAACTTTTTCTATGCCCATTCTGGTCAATAAGCTTCTTTTGGATAAACTAAAGTCATAAAGTTCAATTAGCTAAAACTAAACTTAAGCTCTAGCCCATCCAAACGGAGCTGTAGTCAGGAGGAGATATCTACCATACTTCAAGCAATCTTTATCCTACTTAGTAGTATGGTGCTTTGAGCGAGTAAAGTTAAACAAGAATTGGACATGATGGTATCGATTTTGGGTTCAGATTTTTTGCGTACCATATCTGATTGTTAAAGCATATCAGTTTTGTTCTCACCTTTGTCTCTTCATTCTGCGGCAAATCTTAACATTTAAACGTTCTTTGAGTGCCTACACACATGACCTAAATGGGTTAGAAAACCTTGTGAACATGTGTTAGGTTTGACATGGTACTCCACAAGTGTTTCCTCTTCTATTCGGACAATGGCATGTCACCTGTAGGCTAGCTCTTCGTTGTCACCTTCTCCGCTGACGCCATCATGACTGCTTTCTCTACCCAGATGCTCTGCGTCATGGTAGACCGATGGATCGTCCCCTTCACATACATAACATTAATCTTATTTTTCTTATGTTAATTGTTTAATAGGAGTCAATACCCTTTAAATCAGTGATCAGGTCCACCATTGACGATTGAAGCAGGATTATACAAAGGATTCGTCGAAGGGCTCCCATTGTGAGATACTTCTGGTCATGTTGCACTCTATGATGTCTCTAATCGCTTCATTTTCAAGGTGTCTCCCACTCAAACACCTATCAAGGATGGACCTAAGATAAAAGGATGTGTTCAAATATTTTTGGTTGTTGAGCAAGTTAGGATATGGGGGAGGCATTTATGGACCCAAAATTGATGGTACCAGCGGGCAGTCACACGATATGAAAACTGTGAGTGGTGACATGATGTCTAATGTCTTTTGGATAGACTCGTTTCTCTTAGGGAATGAGGGATACGCAAGAGGCACCTAGAAGGAGACAAGGGTTAGATCTGTCATCTTGTCCTTGGAGATGATATAATTAAAAGGCTCCAATCCATGCGTGAGAGAGCAAGGCGATCCATGCAATTTCTAGGTTCCCTTGTTCCACTCGTACCATTCTCACTCTCTTCTTTATTCTCAAACCAAACCTTGGGCCTATCGAGGTCCTTTCTATTCTCTAATAGGGGTAGATCGTTGCCTATCACAACATCCTAGAAGAACTGCAATGTATCATTAGAATTTCAAGCATTCATGTGAGCGACTATATACGTGTGGAAAAATATAAATGGTGAAGCATTTGTGGTAATATTAAGGAATTTAGATTTTCATAATGGATGTCAACGAAACAATAATCTTTTGCGTTGATTTCATGAATGAAACATGAGTACATTGGGACAAGGAGACCTCATATATATGGTGATGTGCTCATTGTGATGTTCATACAGACACACAGACTAACCACACACCAATACAATATATTAAACATGGACGCAAATAGTGACTAAAAACACTTCGATGCTATAGTTTATTGCAATGTTTATGGAAACTAAATTATTGACTCTCCAGTACCAATCATAGCATCCCTTCAACACGAAATGTATATATATCGCCATATATATTTTGATGTTGAACCACATGCACCAACTAGTTGTTCATGTTGTTCATCCATTGTTGAGGAGCAAAAGATCCCTGTTGATCCCTAGGAATAACATTCCCAGCAGTTCCTTCCATTGGTGGAGTTGCAGCAGAATACCCTATCTGTTGATCGCCAGAAAAGGTTGCCTGGCTGGTGCTCGCATGATTGTTGTTGTACACGAATGGCGGCCAAACTTGAGTGAGGTTGTTCATGGCAGGTTGGGTTGAAGCATGGCCATGGGTGTAGTTGTTCAAGTTGTAGCTGCCACCGGTGAAGGTGGGGGCTTCCTGTCCTTTGGAGTTGTGCGCCATCAAAGGATCAACATCGTTAAGGCCAACATCATTGATGCTGTGGCGCTGCTTGGTGGCGGTACCCTCTAGCCTACGGAAGTACTTCTGCGCATGGCTGGACACTTGGACCGGCGTTCTAGTTTTGACAAAGTGCCTGGAAATGTTCTTCCAGCCACCGCGACCGTAAACGCGCAACCCACGAAGAAACAACCTGCAGTGAGATAATTAGGTTTCATGACAATAAATATATGATCAAGCTACATCATAAACATAACACACAAGCATCAACGATACACAAAAGACAAAGGGAAATTTAAATAAATTGACCTTATTAGGAATTTTTTTATATACTAAGAAGAACACCCTACGAACCAACATCTCTTTTTAAAGGCAATTAGGATCTTGCAAATCCATAGTCTCAACTAAAGTTCAATGACGGCAAAAACCATGTCCCCCCCCCCCCCCCACCCCCCCCCCCCACCCCCCCCCACCTACACTTACTAAATAAGCGTGTGTCAATTAGCTCCAGTACAAGTGCAAAATAAGGTAAAAAGAAATAGCATTCATGTCCACTTCAGTAAGATATGAATTCAAGATATCTAGGTAATTACTTGTGTTCCTCAGTTGACCAAGCCATCTTGTTGTTCCCCGTCAGCTGCACATCAGGCAGTTGCCTCGACGGCTTCGGCACTACCTTCATACTAGTTGTGTCCTCAGTAGTGAGAGAACCACACATCATCTCCATGTCGCCCATAGATGGATCCTCCTCCGTCATCCAAATGTTTTTGTTCAGATCAATGCCCCCCACCGCAGACCCACTGCCACTCTTCTCTTGGCGCTGCAACATCTCCGCCAAGATATCAAGATACAATTAGAGATGAAGTGTGTGAAGAGTATTGTTGGGATGAAGAGAATGGCAAGCACACGTCCGATATTTATAGGCCTAAGGCAAGAATATATTTGTCATGGTTTCAATTAATTGATATTAGAGTAGATGGAAAGGCAAGCATTGGATATTTTGAATATCAAATTTGAAGATATAGAGTCAGGAAAAGATTCATGTTGTAATCTGTCAGGATATAGCATCAACGTTTCGAATAAAAAAAGATTGAGATATCGATGACCAAGTCTCGCCAGTCCACAAATCTCAAGTCGTACGAAAACTAACGACCGAGTTGATGGTTTGGTTTAGGACGGCCTAAAGCACGTGTAAATTGCATTGGTATGCATCTGGTGGACCATCTGTTTATACGTGCATATCCTTTGGGTGTACTGATGCAATCCATGCGCAACAACACGTGTGCACTCTCTCACACGTGTGATCACTCTAAGGCATCCATTGTTGCAAGCTTCGACATGCATATTGTCAACTTGGCAATGCCAAGACATTCCTCTTGCAGGCCTCCATGCACTGGTGCGTCCAAGAACATAAGTACTCATCTAAACATGCGTGACTTTAGGCAACAACCTACAACATTGAGGTTTTGGCTGTGCATGCTAATGTAGTGTGTCATTGGAGATTGGCACACGTCTACACCGCCATGCATGTAAGGCTCGGTACACCGTTGCCGCCCTTCTCTGGAGCACACAGGATGTAGGAATACCAGGCCTGGTTTAGTACTCACCATTAAAAATTTGCTCTAAATGTTCGTGCATTACTTTCCCACAGGCAACCTAAGTACTATAGACTTCCCTTCAAACTATTTTTATAAAAGACAGGAGGCTATATATGCTTGTAAAAAAAATGATTTGCCTTGTGTTAGTTTAATACACATGGCACCAGTAAAAATTTATGCAAACGTTGCGCCTGATCGGAAAAGATTTTTCAGTGGTTGTGTCTATTGCTGCTGATGTTGTTAACCACTCTTATAGCTACAGCGCCCACAACGATGTACAGCCACATCGACTGTGCATCGTTGTTCTTTTATGTTATATTAGATTTGAAAGAAAACGGAGGAAAAGGGCTCTAAAGTCTTCTTGCAGATTATTGATGCTTAGGATCTACCATTGACTGTGCCTCCACATTTTATTTATGTTCATCAAGGACAAAACAAGAGTTTAGAACGTTTTTGAGGATCTATTTATATTTGAGCTCTGTTATTAAGTCTCATTGTTGTCATTGCTATGTACCCCTAGTGCCCACAAGACTAGCTGGGCTGAATATCTAGAAGGGCTGACCAATGAAGACATAGTGGATCCGATACCTGCAAAGAAGGCATAGCTAGTAAGAAAAGTAGAGAATAGTTCTTGTCTTGTACTACACGGAAAAGATTATTATAATCGATTAAGATACTTACTATGTAGCCATAATCCCCGAGTATATAAGACGCGCAGGGACCCTCATCGACAACATAAATCATACGCAATACAATCCCATGACACATGACGTAAGATATAACGCTTACTCGGATGCCAGAAATGTCTAAATCAATGTCGTGTGTCACCATCCAACTCTTTGTTCTTATGCACCTCATAAAATCTATCGACGATCTAAAACGTCTAACACTCATGTTGTAGCTTGAACTTGTAATTATAGTTTAAGATTATCTCTATGAAGCTGAGCAAAAGCTAGCTAGACAATATTGGCAAAGCCAGACAGTTTAAGATTAGTTCTTATCCTACGCTTGCGTTCTGGTAATGTTGTGATCCAAAGGAGACATAAAAATATACTCCTTTATGAGGTGTCTTGTAGCCTTTATGAGGTAATCCTGTAAAGTGGCCAGTTTAAGATCGTATTTGCCACATACGTCATTTGTATTGCTACATATTACTCCAATCCTGTAAAGTGGACATGGCAGGTGTTCTACCTTTTTCTATCAAGAAAAAATCATAGTTTTGACTGTCGAGGTGTCAGGCTTATTTACAAAATGGACAACCAGTTAAAGAGTCATGGCTACATCTCACTAATATCCTCTTCTGCTGCTTACCGCAGCATGTACAGATCCTACCGTCCAAAATTCAGAAGAGCAGAGGCACAAGCATGGACCACCAGAATGTTGCTGAGAGAGGCCATAGCAATCTCCTAGCACGATCATGTGTGGAGATTTTAAATCATGTTTTATGAAGTAGAACAACATCCACCAAGTACTAGCCATCATACTGTGCTCTGATGCAATCTTTTCGAATGTGATGATCCATCTAGCTAAGCGCGCGTGGCAGCCGAGTACAATAGCTATCAGCACACCAAAAACATCCCAAAATACTTCGAGTTTTCTAATCGTCAGGAAGTTGGCATGGCCTACCCTACCAATGCCGGCGGCGTCGGACAGCACACGCATTATGGCGAACCATCCGCATCCGGCGGCACGACGAGCTGCGCCGGGTCGAGATGCGGGTAGCGTCGCAGCGCGACGCACTTCGTGTCCTCCAGGCCGCGCTCGTACCCGGCCAGCGCGTGGTCCGCGAGCCGGCGCCTGTGCTCCGTGGAACCCAAATACTCGCGCACCGCAGCCTCCCGGGAATTCCTCGTCTCCGTCGTCAATGCCTTCTGTGAGCCTCTGCGAGCTCGGCCTTGGTGTTCGCCAGCTGCTGCCGCAGCGCGTCCGCGTCGCGCTCTCGCGCGGCCAGCTTCTCCTCAAGCTCCAGGGCGTGGCCCAGCGAAAACGACGCGTAGTTCGCGGCCTGCACGCGTCGCGCGCCAACACAAGTTGATTAGAACGAGATCACGCGCGCACGTGACGAGTTGCACTGGTCGTGTCGTCGTGTACCTGGAGAATGGTTACGTAGCTTGAGGCAATGACGCGAACGTCCGCTCCTGCGACGGCGTGCCGATGCCCTCCAGCAGCTGCCGCGCGGCCTCCCAGCCGGCGATGTCGCCGTCGTGCCTGCCGAGCACGTGCAGGGGCTTTCGATCGTTATCGAGCCCGCTCTTTGGTGGCTTCTGGGTGGAGAAGCCCGGCGGCGAACGCGCGCCGGACGCCGAGCCGTAGGCGAGATCAGGTTTGACGTCGTCCTCCGCCAGCTTCCTCTTCTTTTCGGGCAATGGCGTGTCGCCTATGGGCTCGCTCCTCACGGTCACCTTCTCCGCCAACGCCATCGCGGCCGCCATCTCTGCCCGCAATCATGTTGTTGCGACTCGCCGGCGAGCGACGACGGACCGACGGCCGTCGGCTCCTCGGTTCGAGATAGGCCCCATACCGCTCTCTTCTCTTCCATTTACCGGCTCGTTTCGTACCGTTCGCTAGCGATCCAACGGTCGAAGCAACCCCAGGGGTGGTCGCTATTTGAAATAGCGACCACCCCCGGTCGGCGAACAGGACGCCGTGGTCTCGTCTCGCCGCGGCCTGACACTGTTCACTCCGCCGTTCGTCGCCGGTACACGGCACTTTGCCTCCTCGCGTGCATAGGCGCCGGCTCGAGGACCGATACCGACTACGACGTCGTGGACGCACTTTCATCGTTCTACTTCGAGCAGCAGCAGGTGCCAAGGACCGACAGGGGAAATACGGCCATTTGGCTGGCCGGGACACGACGAGCACGGTGCATGGCGTACGTGAGGGTGCATGGCGCGTGATTGAACGCGCACAGCGAGAAGAAGTGCCGGAACACGGCGAGCGACGGCGGCTGCACGCCGGCGAAGTGGCAGAGCACCACGAACCCGGCCATGGCGCGCCACCCGTTGGGCGCGAGCTGGCTCGGCGCGACGCCGAAGTGGGACAGCGCCTCGCAGAAGAAGGGGTGAAGCGGGACGCGCATCCCGGCCTCCAGCGCGTGCGCGTACACGCAGACGGCGCCCGGCGGTCGCCGGCCGGGAGCGCCGCGTACTGCTCCGGGACGCCGTACTTCTTGCACAGCGTCGAGCGGACTCTTGGGTCCGGAAGGACGATGCGAAGCGCTCGGCCACGGTACTCAACAGCGCGTCGTCGTCGCTGCTGCCTTCATCGTCCGTGTCGCTGCCGACGTGGACGGGGTCAGCAGGGCGGCGGGGCGAGGAGGAGCCGATGAGGTAGATGAAGAGGAGGAGGACGACAAAGCAGAGGAGGGCATGGCACATTTGTTCATGTATGATGTACTGCTACTGCGTTGCCTGGGCTTTGGAGTAGGGAGAGGTGCCGAGGTGGCAGTACGTTGACTGTAGTAGAGGGGACGAACAGGCGGCGGCTGCTGGAATTGGAATGGAATAGCAGAAGTTTCCCATAAAATTACGAACTTAAGGAAAGCTTAATGGCGATGGGCCTTTCTAGGCAACCACACGTCTCCACGAATCCCGATGCGTTCGCGCGTTGAGAAGCCCAAGAGCCCCGGCTCAAGAGTCTGGCCATCTGCAGCTCTGTTGCGCGTTGCGTGTGTTCTGAGACGCGGGATATACACTGGTGACTAGTAGTACTTGTTGATCTAGTCCCCAACAAGTGCGCCATGCCTTCCTCCTCTTCGTCCTCCGTCCAAATCATCGACATGCCCTCCCCCGACAACGTCGATCCCATCCCGGCGAGCGCACCCGCCGCCACCGTCGAGACCAGCGACACCGACGACGACGACGACGGCGGCGGCGGCGGAAGCGCGCTCTCGACGCCCGTGGCCGAGCGCACCGCGTCGTCCATTCGGCGCCAGGAATCGCTGGACGCCATCTGCAAGAGGCACGGAGTCCCGAAGGAGTTCACCGCGCTCCTCGCCGGCGACCGCCGCGCGTGCTCGCCGCCGCCGCCGGGCGCCGCCTGCGTGTACGTGCCGGCGCTGGAGGCCGGGATGCGCCTCCCTCTGCACCCCTTCTTCACCGAGGTGCTCTCCCACTTCGGCGTCGCGCCGGGCCAGCTCACGCCCAACGGCTGGCGCGTCATGGTGGGCTTCCTCGCGCTCTCCCGCTCCGCCGCCGGCGTGGACCAGCCGCCGTCGCTCGCCGTGTTCCGGCACTTCTTCTCGCTGTGCGCGTCCAGGTTCAAGGGCTGGTACTACTTCCGTGGCAAGGACTCCGCCGGCGCGCTGTTCACGAAGATGCAACCTATCACGGAATGGAAGGAGGCCTTCTTCTTCCTCAAGTCGCCGGCGCCATGGCCGTGCCCTGTCGTGTGGGGCGAGACGACCTATTGGTCCACAGCTGAGCCGGTGCTCACCAGCGAGGAGGAGGGTATGGCCAAAGCGCTGTTGCTCAAGAGAGGCCCTGCGGCGATTGATCTCCGGACTTACCTCAGCGAGAGCAATATCGCTGCGGCGACAAAGATTGCTCTTGCACCGCCTCCAGGCCCTCCACCATCGCCTACCTGTCCTACTAGTACTACCGGTGCCAAAGGTAAAATGTCGAACACCATGCATGACTTTTCTGTGTGTGCACAGAAAATTAGATGACTCAATCTCAGTGTCTGTCATTGTGAGATAGGTATGGATCCATCAACCTACGCCATGATGCAGAGTATGCGGGCCGAGAAGGCGGTCGTGAAAAGCGAGCACGGCGGCTGCGACACGCCAGGTGCGACGGTGTCGTCCGCGAAGAAGAGGAAGGTGACGCAAGAGGAAGCTCAGCTGAACACGCCTCCGGATGCTCATGGCTCCGTGCCTAGCGCACGAACCCGGCTGGTTTACTCCAGGCAACAAAACAAGAAGCCGCAGCTCGTGCCGGACTGGCATGACGGCGACACGGCCGACTTGGAGGCGGCGCGGCAGCTGCTGCAGGGCATCGTCACGCCGTCGCGGGAGCACGCGTTCACGGCGGCCAAGCCCTCCGACGTCATTGACTCAACCTACATAGCAATTCTCCAGGTTTCAAATTAATTTGAGTTTTCATCTTTGATGCCAGACTGCCAGTTCGTCGTCGGCGCCAATATACGCACGCCCCGGTCGCGGCGCGCGCGCACGTACTGATCTTGTCACTCGTTGGCATCATGTGATGCAGGCGGCAAACTACGCGTCGTTCTCGTTGGACCACGCGCGGAGGCTCCAGGACGAGCTGGCGAAAGTGAAGGCCGAGCTCGCCGAGGCAAAACAAGCGACGGCGGCGGAGGTGAAGAGCGCCAAGGAGGCGGCGGTGCAGGAGTTCCTGGGCTCCAAGGGGCACGAGCCCGGCTGGTAGAGGAGGCGCTCAAGGGGTACGAGCGCGGCATGGAGGACATGAAGCGCGTCGCTCTCCGGCTCCACCCTGACATCAACGAGGCCCGGCTGTTCGTGCCGCCTGGCGGGTTTCAGCAGTAGGCCCTGTTTTGTTCGGGCCATGGAGGAAATCCTGCAGGACTAGTAGAACTGTTTCATGTGAAGTTTCTGCAAACTTCTGCATCGCAAGCTAGCTTTTGGATGTAGGTTTAGCTCTCGTGTTTTGGATATCTTTGACATGGTGATGATCTCTTCTAGTGAGTAGCTGCAATATGATCGAGTTGGTAACAAAGTTCATTCAATGTATGGAAGGATTACTGCAGGGCTATATATGTTCCGTCTGAAGTTTCTGCAAATTCCTGCATCGCAGGCTAGCTTTTGATGTAGGTTTAGGTCTCGTCTTTCGGATCAATATTGGCATGGTGATGATCGCTTCTTGGATCAAATGACAGTAGTAGTAGGTGCACGTGCAGGGGCTTCCGATCAGTGGCTTCTGTGTGGAGAAGCCCTGCGGCGAATTGAACACGCGCCAGACACCGAGACGTAGGCGGGATCAGGTTTGACATCGTGCGCCGCCACCTTCCTCTTCTTTTCAGACAAAGGCGTGTCGCCTCTGGGCTCACTCTTCACGGTCACCTTCTCCGCCGACGCCGACGCGGCTGCCTTCTCTGCCCGCCGCATGCTCTTCATCATGTTGTTGCGACTCGCCGGCGAGCGACGACGGGCCGTTGCTCCTCCGTTACTTCCTCACAACGGGCCTCATTTTCTTAGTAGGGCCTTCTGGGCTGGTCGTGGTACTGCAGCCTATAGGCCTATAACCGCACTCTTCCATCCCACCATTTGCCGGCCTCGTTTTCTGCCGTCCGGTCGCGATCCAACGGTCAAAGCAACCCCAGGGGTGGACGTTATTTCAAATAGCAAACACCCCCCCCCTCCCCCCCCCCCCCCCCCCCCCCGGGTGGTCGGCGAACAGGAAACTGTGCCGTCGTGGTCTCGCCTCGCCGCGGCCGACGGCCTGACGCTCTTCACTCCGCCGTTCGCCGCCGGTATGCGACTATATGGTGCTGGTGGAATCTCCGCATCGTCGCGTGCACGGCTTAACTCCTCGAACCGGTGTACCGTGTACGGTGTATCTCAGGCGGCATCTGGTCGCCGGGCCTCATTAGTGCCACGTCGCCGCTTCAGGCGTCCGCCCACATCACACGCGCACCAACTCGATGCACCTTTCAAGCTTTCTACTTTCCGGGCGGGAGAGAATAGAAGCGCTGATTTGGCATGATTGTGTGTAAGTAGAGTAATTAGTTGGGAATCCAGCTAAGTAAGCCTGTGGTCGTACAGGGACAGCCTGCCCGTCCGCGTCAACCAACCACCTGGACGAGCTTTGCCTTCTGCTTTCTGTGTTGACGCGGACCGAGCTTCATCTCCGGTCGGGGTTGAGTGCTATCGACAAGGGGCGCAGACGTGTCGAGTACTACGAGTGAGCTGTACCAAGGCTCTGGTTGCATGATCTCACTTCACTAACTTCAGTTTGGGTTGTGTTACAGATCGAGCTGGAGCTGCGTCCAAGTACTTTCAGTTTCAGTCTCGTGCTCAGCTGATCGCACCGAGCCCAGAACAAATATACTACCCTAACTCACGGAATTCCTTTCCCACGCGCGTTCGTGTCCGCGCGCGTCGCGAACTGCGCCCACTCGTCTCCCACCGCTGACGCGCATGCACCGTGGGGCCCACGCACGAGAGCGCGACCCGCACGCGGGGGCATGCAGCTACGGATGTTCCGTGTACGTGTGCTCTATATTTTTGTTGGTCACACTAACAGCTTCGTAAGTTTTAGAGAAAACTTTGAAAATAAAGTTTAGTTTTGTAAGTTTCAAATGAAAGTTTAGTTTTATAAGTTTGAAACAAAAGTTTCGACTGAAAGTTTGAGATAAAAGTTCTGAAAATGAAAGTTCGAATAAAAGTTTAGTTTCGTAAGTTTGAAATGAAAGTTTGGATAAAAGTTCAGTTTTGTAAGTTTGAAATGAAAGTTTTGTTTCGTAAGTTTAAAAATGAAAGTTTGAATAAAAGATTAGTTTCGTAAGTTTGAAATGAAAGTTTGAAAATGAAAGTTTCAATGAAAGTTTAGTTTCATAAGTTTGAAAATGAAAGTTTCAATGAGAGTTTAGTTTCGTAAGTTTGAAATGAAAGTTTAAAATGAAGTTTCGAATGAGAGTTGCTCCATGTTTTTGTAAATACAAAAGTCTAAGCGGATTTTTTGTTCCTAATAAATTGTAATAAATGTTTGTTTGTATCTTTTTAGAGGAAGAAATAAAACATGAGAAAGAAAAAAATAGGTGCACCACGTGTGAGACCCGCGCGGCGAAAAGGGAAGCTTGTAGGCCTCACAGCCACATGGGCGGGTCACATGCGCTGCTCCCATGCATGCATGCATGCACCGTGATGAGTGGGGGAGAGGCAAAGGCGGGCGGGGCGGACAGGCTCTCTCGCGCGGGAGCCGAAAAGAGAAGCGTCGCGGGCTGGACTCGGGCGAGCAATCCGGAAAAGGAAAGTTGGACAGCCGGTCGGAAAATGCGCGCGGTTCGCTCCACGCGCGCGTGCGCGGATTAGCCACGCCCCCTAACTCAGGCGGGCGGCCCGCCCAGCCGAGCCCGGCCCGGGCCTGCACTTTCGTGGTTGATGACGAATCGCGGCCCCAGGACGGACGAGAGGCCTGCCTGCCTACTGGACGAAGGAGAAAGAGCAGAGAGAGGCAGCATGGAATGTACGAAGGTAAAGCGGTTTCCCCCGCTTGCTCTGCCTGATCTGCAACAATTTTCAGCGCAGTCTGAAAAGTCGGGTTCTACCTGTAAAACGATAAAGCACACAAAATACAGAATAGACGCCGCAACCTACAAGCCCTTGCCACTCATGATCCATTCGCTTCCACCTACGAGTCGTGCGGAATTCTCATCACTGTGACATCACATACGGCGGTCGAATAATCCCGGAGAAAGCTAGCTTGTCTCCATGCGGAATTGTCGTCAGGGTACCTACCCCCTGTGCTCTGTCCGGTAGCAAGGTCTGTCAACATCCACATCACCACCCGACCGTTTATAGTTAGACACAGGGTAGCGGATTTTATCCGGCTACTGCCCTGATTTAGCTGACAGGGTTCGCATGATGTCTGCAAGTAAAACTCGTCCACTGAGGAATCAGAGCTGACCAGCTGTACGCACAAAATCTTTAAACTGGCCGATGCGTGTCGGACTGGTCGAAAAGAACGTACGTCGTCACTCGTCAATACATGACGATGAGGAGAATCTAACGATATAAGACCACGGATATATAAAGGCCTCATGATCAAGTGGTGCAACTCACCCAACCAGCACACTCGTCCTCCCATCGATATCTCCTATCCTCTCCCTCCCCAACCACCGCCGGCAGGCCATGGCCGATGAGGTCACGAGCTTCAGGTGGCTTCGCAAGGAGTCACAAGCAGTTCTCTTGCTACGGCTCTCGAAGCACGTGTTGTTTGATGCCGCTCGCAACGAGGATCAGGTCGTGCTACTGTACGACGAGCTGGCGCGGTCACTCCGGGAGCTCGGGTACCGGCCGAGAGACGGAGCCGATTGTCGTATGAAGATAGACGACATGAAGGCCGACTACGAGATTTGGGGCGACGAAGCACCTTATGCGGAAGATGTGAAGAAACTCTTTTTTGGGGTCCAGCCGGGCACCGAACTCCTGCCACCTCCTCCGGGCCCCTTACTTCTCCGAGCTGAGTTGGACCCAGCTGGCGACCTCGAGCATCATCCTCCTGCTGATCTTCAGGTCGTAGAAGCCTACGACGATCATCCCGCTTCCTCCAGCAGCCAGACGCCGTTGGAAGAGATGAAGCTACAGCGTAAGAGGACGCATGCTTGCTTCGACCTCAACGTGGAGCTTGCGCCAGCCGAGGAATGATAGGCTAATCTCGCGTGTCATGTATCGGTTAGTGTTTAGCGTGGCGCTACTGTTTTAATTAGGCGTACAGCATGCCCGAGTCAGCCGGAGGAGTGCAGGTTCACGTCCGTGCTGCACCCGCACAGCACAAGTTAGTTATTAGAAGATCCTAATGCATTTCCTGCAATAAAGCTTGGAATATTTGGGAGTTTCGTTGCTCTCGTTTGTTAGATGAGGATTTGCTATATAAATGAGAATAAGACTATCATTGTTTCAGTTCATAGAAACAACATTAGTGTTTAGATGGTGTTCAATCATGTAATAAACTCCGGGAAATTTATTGTACTATTCTGGTTTGTGCTTCATACTACTAAGAGAGCAGCCTAGAGGATCCAGGTTATATGTGATAATATTTGCTCGTGTCAGTTAAATTGATATTTATCTTCCTTGTTCGTTGCTGGATGCAAGTAGCCAAGTACTCAAATTCCAGTGGGGGATTGGTTATGAGTGCCATTCTGGAATCGTACGTATGGTTGTGATTGCAACTAGCATGTTGATTGGGTTGGGGCCTTCACACTGCATCACGGCGCATCAATGTGATGCGGCGGGCAGATTGTAACGAACGTGCATGTTATGTTATCAAGAAATCAGAAAAGAACTCTGGTGGAACCGCGAGCCACCCTGCTGCCACAACATCTCAATAGCTGCACGGAGAAGAGATTAGGCCTTCATCAGTTCCGCTCTGCCTCTATGTGCCGTCCAACACGAGCGAGGCATCGATTTCTCCTTGCTGATCGAATTTATATAATGTGCCGTCAAACGCGAGAGAGACAGCGAGAACAGCAACCGCTCTTTCCTGCGCCGTCGTTGCCGCGTTCAAGCGATGACGCGTCACGCTCGAGCAACCACGCCTTCCAATCTCCCCTCTGTCGCAGCCACCACGCCGTGGGCGCCCTCCTACCAGGGCCTTCTCGCCGTGTCCCATCGCAAGGAGTGTACCAGCACCACAATATGACGCCATTCAGCTTGCTAGGTTTAGCCCAAGAAATTAAATTAAACTAGCCTATCAACCCGTGCATCGCACGGGCTAGTAAGTTAGTAGGAAAAATAGATATAATGTTTGAAATTTATGTGAAAAGAATAGGAGTGTGATTTATACTTTAGAAAAGAAGGAAAATTTTGTAACATTATTTTGGATTCATAATCATGCATACTGTTCCACAATAACCTGATGCGAATTTTGTATTCTCTATATCTCGTCTTTTCTTTTCTTTTTTTCATATTTATCATATACCAAACTAGCATTCTCCATCGAAAAAATATTAACATTCTAACATTTATTGTATTTGAGCCTTAGTGTTGTACGTGTTATATTTTAGCATTTTGTTGCTAGCCTCTATAACTATTTAATATTTTATTATTTACCTGAGAAATCTAAATTGTGAGCCAAGCTAATGGTAAAGATCGTCCTTGTAATGGAAAACCTAGAGCGTTTTGTTCGTGCAATGAATAGTTGTGCAGACTTTTTTAATTGTCAAATAAATATGGTAACTTTTAAACAATCAGAGCTAACACGTGTAACTACGTTGATAAGAATGCTGCCGACGTCAACCACCTAGCATCGTAGGTTCAGGAAAAATTTTAAATATGCATGTAACCTGTATGAACTTTTACATTCAACTCAATGACTCGAGCAATCTGTCAAACAATTGTGACATGCAACTCAATTATTCAGTCAAACTGTCTAACAGTTGTTCTATGGACTTAGAGATCCTATCAATTTCATAGTTTGTGACATGCGTATTGGGTATATTTGTAGCTGCTATCTAATTTTCCGATTTTTAGTCCTGGGAGAGACAATTCAATTTTGTGGCGTGACACCTTAATTAGATTAATTGAGGCTCCTCGCAAATAAAAAAGATTAATTGAGGCTATGTGTCCTGAGAATTATAATCAGATCATTACCTTACATTTCCTTCTCCAATCAACAATAGAATCTGTGGTGCTTGATTAGTGGACCTGGTCTGTTGTTTCAGATGCATGCGGTTTCTCTGTGCTGAGTCGCATGTATTTCACGGCCACCATGAATTTTTATAGGTGTGTCTCCGGTCAACGGAATTGATCTGCTACCAAACTGTCTTCAGCGTCTTGTCATCTTACGCTATGTATGAACTCCACATCCCGATCATTGCCATTTATTTCTGTACTTTGCTACAACGTCAAGCAAATAACGTATTTGTACAACAGAGTCAACAGCGAAATCTAGTTATTCATACATATGTGCTTCTACAGCTACAGCTACCTTTGTTCTTGACCTGAGAATGCATGCGGTTTGCAAGATCTTTTGTCATGATTCCTTTGGCTCATTGGCTGGATGTGCATGCATGCATGAACAAATTGGTTCATGTCCTCGATTCACGCCGCCTCTCGAGTCAAAGATTGTTGTTGGCAGCCAGCCGTGGTCGATCGCTGTGGACATTCACTCATTGATGGAAGTCTGGTTGGCCGTATGTGAGCACGATTATCGATCTAAGATTCTTGCAAGAGACTGGTTTGATCCTTGATTGTTTCACAAACTGGTCGTGCAGTTTAAAGGTCTCAACACAGTCCGGACATCCATGATCTGCTAACTTTGAAGCCTTTTGATCTCTTCCGCATGATTAGTGTTTGGCCGCAGCTTCTTTGAAGAAGCCACGGTACTAACCTTCTGAGATTGCAATAGCATTCAGCACCTTGTATTGCCATCCACGTGATGGAGCCTCCGTGCCCCAACCCCGCGGGCAATGAGGATTTTTTTTTTTTTTGACGGGAACTACGGCAAACCTTGCGGCCTGCCTGAACTTTTATTATTAAAAAAAAGGACTGTACAACAATTACAAGATTCAATTTACAAATTACAACACTAGAACCAAAAGAATGAGAAGAAGAAAAGGGAAAAGCCTATATACATGATCTACAAGTTAGCTAAGGTGGAGAAATGAGCTGCCCAGGCCTTAAGAACACCTTTACAAGAATTATTTACAGCACGGTGCGCCCAAAGACTGAGATCACCCGAACACCTACCTAGCACACTCCTGTTCACTTCCTCTTCATTCCTGAAAACCTTTGCATTTCTGCATTTCCAGATATTCCACAAGATCGCGGTGAGAACCGTTGATTTTAGTTTTCCCGAAGCCAATCCTGGACCGATCAGATTACAGTCCCATAGTTGTTCAATGCTGTCCGGCAAAGGATCTGCTAAAATGACCTGCCAGAAAAGTCTCGCCCGTCGACAGAAGAGAAACAGGTGCGGTACATCTTCATTTTGTCCACAGAAAGGGCAAGAGCCCGAATTGTTTGCCCGCCTGCTACGCAGCCTAGCATTCGTGTTAAGCTTATGATGATGAACGAGCCACAAGAAAAAACTGCAGCGAGGGACGGCATAGGTGCACCAAATACTACTAGAGAACGGATCATCTTCCAAGTGCTGGAAATGAGTGGCATAGGCCGTAGCAGTGGAGAAAGGTTTTGGCCGGGGACCCCTCATGAAACGAGCATCCGGGGTAGAAGGGTCTAAGTTGTAGGTGCCAAGGAGGGCACAGAGATCAGAGAGCTCGCGCGTCGCAGCGCCAGAGAGACGAGGCTGTAGGTTCAACGCAGGTGGCGAGGCGGACAGAGCCTGCCGGACAGAGATGTTTGGGCGAGATGAATGTGAGAATAAGGCCGGATACTGAGCTGCTAAAGGGGCGTCGCCTGCCCAAAGGTCGAACCAAAAGGAGGTGGTTTCCCCGTCACCCACAGTTACCTTTGTGATTTCATGGAAGTTAGCGAGGGTGGAAACGATGCCAGACCAGATCGCGGTGTCAAGGTGGTGATCATCCCCCAAGTCCCTGTCAAGAGACCACCCGTATTTGGATTGGAACCAAAGGAGCCACGGTTCGTCACCACCAGAATGGAGCTTGTAGAGAATTTTTTGTGGAAGGCAAATATTGTGGGCGTGCAAGTCACGAATAGCAACCCCTCCTTTATCTTTTGGCCTTTGGAGTAAATCCCAAGGGGCCTTGCACTGACTCCCATGGCAAGAGGTTTCGCCTGCCCAAATAAAGGCCCGACATACCTTATCAAAGGCATTGATTGCACCCGGTGGCATTAGAATGGAGCACATGGCATAAGTAGGTAGGCTCGAAAGAACAGAGGTGACCAGGCGGCAACGGCCCATCGTGTTGAGCAACTTCCCCCGCCAACCCGGGATTGATGCATGGAAGCGTGAGATGATCGGTTGGAAAGCGCTGAGCCGCAATTTGGACACCGAGAGTGGCAAGCCAAGGTAAGGTTGAGGAAAAGAGGAGACTGGGCAGCCAAGGACGGACGCCAGTGTTGAGGCGTATTCATCCGGCAATCAGGAATTAGGTCGGTAGGAGATCAATCGGAAAGGGATCGTGCATGAATCACTAATCATGATGCCGATGTGTAGGAAACGAAAGCTGCTTCCATGATCTGCTAACTTTGAAGCCTTTCGATCTCTTCTGCATGATTAGCGTTTGGCCGCAGCTTCTTAGAGCAGGGCTTATGATTTCGCCGGCTGCCGGCGCAACGCGAGTGCCATGTCACTTTGAGTCTTGGAAAAAGCCAGCGCGTATACTGGCTTTGCGGAGAGGTTGGCTATGAAATTAATGCTTGCATGTCCTGGTAGCCAATGAGAGAGAGGGGAGGCACTGCTGAGTCGCATGCAGCATGATGGGAGTCTCGGTTCTGCTGCTTGAAGCGAGCGACGAGCGAGTCGCCGGCTTGGTTCTCTCTCCAGGTTTCTCTCACTTCCACCTCAGATTTGAATGACATGGACAGTCATTTCGCCGGCTGACTGTGCCTCACTATTCTTGCTCTTAGAAGAAGCCACGGTACTAACCTTCTGAGATTGCAATAGCATTCAGCACCTTGTAGGATTCATTGCCCTCCACGTGATCGAGCCTCCATGCCCCAACCCCGCGACCACTGCGGCCACATGCGGATGAGTCCCACGCTGTCGGTGCAGTTCGTGCAAGGCTAATTGCTGATGTTCCTCATTGCGGGAGGAGAGGAAAGAGATTAGGAATAGATCGGTCTGATCTATTTTGCCAGTGCAAGCTCGATAAGTTGCCGTGGATGCCAGGGAGTCTGTTTTCTATACGAAGATTGAGTAGGCTGTCGTGGATGCCGTGGTTGGGAGATAATGTAGATCTAATGGTTATGGATTGTTAAGTATTTTCATAGACGGTCGGATGTTTTGCTTTTTTATGAGAATTTTTAGGATTTTTCTCCAATTAACGTGGATGTAGGGATGAAAGCAAAAATGGAATTTATCGGTTAACCGAGGTTCGTTTCCGATTTTTCCCGACCGTAGTAGCTGGAAATGAAATACCGAGAAAATGGAAACAAAAGTGGAAGTATTTGGTGGAAACAAAAATGAAAACGATTTTAGACTTTACCGATCGTTTCCGACAATTGTCGTTTTAAGCCGGAAATTACCGTTGATATTTTACCGTTTTATATTAGTCTAGTCAATCAAATATATATATTGTATTCTAAATTAAAATAGGCAATAAATCAAGATTGGTCTAAGCCTAATCTTAGCATTCCCTCACCGCGTGCAAAAAAAGATTGGCTGCACCGGGAAAGCCGAATGTAATTAGGGAAAGAAATCAAGCTCTTTCCTATCACGTGAAAACAGAACGGAGTCATAGCTCATCAGCCGCCGCTAGTCCGCCCATACGCGATCAGTTGGTTTCTCCCTCACGCAGATTAGTTGTTGCCGACATTTATTATCGATTCCCGATCGATACCTCATCTTTCTGTCGTAGTAATTTCATTTTCGATATTCCCATAATACCGACACCGTACTCGTTTCCGCAAGTACCGCGATCGATTTCGCTACCGTGAAAAAATATGAAACTGAAAACGATTTAGCTCTTTTCCGACCGTTTCCCGACCGCTTTCATCCCTACGTGGATGCACCAAAAGAGCCTTCAATTAGTAAATAGAAGATGGCGGCGGCAGGAGAGAGAGAGAGAGAGAGGAGACGAACACATGGAGAAATGAGTTTATTGTCATCGGGGTCATACAATATAAATTGTTAATCCTTCTGTCTCAGAATAATTGTCATTCTGACTATGTATCAGGTTCATTGAACATTCTATGAATCTGGACAACATGTCTGTCCAGATTTGTAAAACATTCTATGAACCTGGACATCCAGAAACTTGGTTAGAATGTCAAATAAACTAAGACAAAGGGAGTACCTTTTTAATCTATCAGATGGATGAAATCACTGAGTTGCCATTAATTCTTTTTTCATGAGTACCTGTTACCTACTTATACCACTTTAAAATACCGCCATACCACGAGATGCAACTTTGCCAAAGCAGGCTGGCAATCCATTGGAATAAACATCTCCCAAAATATGAGAGTAAATCATGTTCTCATATGGTTAAGAAGGAAATAGGGCATGCCTTTCTACATAGACATTATTATTATGATGTGTTGGTGTATTTGAGTTAAAAAAATGATTGGATCTTCAACAACATTGACCTCACAGTCCAAAATTGTAACAGAAATTCATCAAAGAAATGGAGCTTCTCGACAATTTGAAGGAATAGATTGCTGCTTGGAGCTAGTTGTAGTAGTTTTTTGTTATTTTTCCTTTCCATGTATTATTTTTCTTGTTTTTGTTACATGTATGAACCTCTAGTTGTTTTATTATCAATATATTATGTTTTGTAGGGGCCTTTGCCCCTCCAGTTGCTTTAAAAAAGGTAGTGTGAAGTGGATCTGAACCATGGGATTTAACAAAATGGACGGAGCACTATAAAGTTTCTCTCTTTCTATAGGTATTGTAATGAAAACCCAGAAAAGCTGCACTGTATAAGCAACACAAATTCGCTTGCGTTAAAGTGTTCGGGCGCGTTCGGTGTCCTCTTTAGACCCCTCTAAAGTTTAGCTCTAAAAAGAATCTTATTATTTAATAGTACTAAATAAAGTCTAATGACAAAACCTTTTTACAGATGGCTACATCTTTACGAGATGAATCTAATGAGCCTAATTAATCCATGTTTGCTACAGTGATGCTACAGTGATGCTACAGTAAATATTGTCTAATCATGTCTTACCTACCCTTATTAAATTCGTCTCACGATTTAGAAAGAGGTTCTACAGTTAGTTTCGTAATTAAACTTTATTTAAGACAAGATTCTTTTTGTTTAGAGCCTTCTAAATTTTAAGCTCTAGAACGCCGAACGCACCCTTCCTCGTGTTGCATGTGTTTCCGGGCAACTGAACTCGCTTGCCGGACTCACCTTCCGGAGTTCGAGACGACCATTGGCATCAGAGCCAACAACAAATCCAGGTGACCATTGTGCATCCCGGCGGTCATCTCACACCGGTGGCTCTGTCTCCCTGCCTCGCCGACAAACTCCGCTTTCTCCATCCCCGCCTCCCCGAGGTCGACGCTGTGACAACGGCCGCCGTGTAGTGGTGGAGCGGGTCGTGAAGGAGAGTGCGGCCGCGGGGCAGTGTCCGACGTTCACGAGGACCACTACAATGAGTTGTCCTTGCTGATGCGGGTGAACATGTAGGCCCAGGGCTTGTGGCACACCACCCAAAGAAAGAGACGAGAACGAGTACCGTGAGGACTGTCTGGCGCTCGCTGTGATCCTGCGCGCAGTGCCGCCCGAGATGCTCGGCACGCTCGCAACCAAAAAGACCACGAGGTCGGCCTGGGAGGCCATCAAGTCGTGGGGGCGCATCGCACTCGCATGCGCGACCTAAGTGACGGCGCTCGCGCACCTCCTGCGCGCGCGGTCCTGCCTCCTTGGGCTGATTGGGCCGCGAGCGTCCGGGTGGCTGACTGGCTGTGTTTTATGTTCGTACAGTACAAAGATAGCCGGTGGGAGCCCGCATGATTAGGCCTTACTCTCTTTTTTTTTTTCTGATCTGTATTATTTGTGCAAGGCACGGTTGTTAGGCAGAGGAAACAATTGGGTAAAGTGGCCATTTTTTGTTTTTTAATTAGTAAAGTGGCTTATTTGTGCAATGTTTCCCCAACTCTTTGATATTGTTCTACTAAGTATGTCGCTGATGTTCTGTTAGTTCACATTAAATGTTCTACTAAATCAGCAGCATCGTTGTTCCATCAATTTGATAGTTAGGTAGCCAGAACAAATAAGTTGTATTCATATATAGAACAAATGTATTTAGAAGATGGAACAAATCATTTGCATGCTTGGAACAAAGTGTTTATGTAGTTGGAACAAATAAGTTGTATATGTGGAACAAATTAGTTATGAATATGGAACAAATCACTTATATTCGTGGTGTTATCAAAATATTTAGGTAGTTGGATCTTGGAACAAATAAGTTGTATTTGCAGAACAAATTATTTATACATACGGAACAAAACATTTATATGCCTAGAACAAACAAGTGTTTTGCATGGAATAAGTTGTTATTAGACAATATACCTCTTGTTATGATCCCATTGAAAAGATGAGCATGTATACTCAAGAAATATGAATGAAAAAGAAAAAACAATGATGATTAATTGTAGTTGGGAAAAATCAGCATAACATTTTTTTGGCAGAATCCGACTAGTATATTTTGTTTGTTTTAAAAATATGGCTGAGATATTTACATAAATCTTAGATGACTGAGAACGAGCACATTTCAAATAATTGTTTTGTGCGTGTAAAAGAAAATTACAGATTCAAAAATAGAAAGAAGGAAACCTTACTTATCATGGCTTGCAAGGAATGAGAATAAAACACAAAAGAGGATCAATCAAATGCAAGAAAACATGCACGAATGGCAAAGCCTTATCATCACGGTGGCATTCAACATATGTTACATCAATTCATGTTTCACCTATATCGAGAACTCTCTTTCCGTGAAGAATCGCTGACGTCAAAAATATAAATATAAGTATCAAGGTACAAATTAAAGGAAAAAAAGATTGGAAGGAGAGAGAGAGAAACGAGCGAGAGAGAGAAAACAAAAATGAGCGAGCCTACGTGAGAGTGTATGCGGGCCAGCATGCCTGACGTGGGAGTGTATGCAGGCTAGCATGCCTACGTGGAAGTGTATGGGACTAGCCTTCTACCGCAGGTAGCGAACGTAGCGCAGGGAACCGTATTCTGTACGCGCCAGAGATTATTCCCGATGAGGCAGGCGTCTGGGTGTGCGAGACTAGTCTTTGGCTCGCGTATGCGAGCCCGATGTTTCCCGTCAAGTCGTGGCTAGTTGGTTTGCAGCGCGTGCCGGAGGCCAACGCCGAGCATCTGGGGAAGGAATTTGCCGAGATCGACGTTCTTCTCCATGTACATCACACACTCGCCAAAAGCATCATCACCTTGGGTAGTTACATGAAGATCACTGTCACTGAAGCAAAGATCGTGAAGAAAATGCTACATGTTGTACCCGAGTATCTTGAGCAGGATGCAATCTCCATTGAGACACTCCTCGATGTGGATGAACTTTGTGTCGAGGAGGTCACGGAGAGACTTTGTGCAGTCGAACAGCGCAGGAAGAACACGCAAGCCGTCGACAAGCAAGGCCGACTCCTCATCACAGAGGACGCGTGGCTAGCAAGCCTGCGCATCCGCGACGCCGAGGGCTTTAGCAGCGTCAGTGGAGGCAAGAAGAGCATCAAAAATCACGGTCGTGGATCCCTGTGTGAGTCTCATTTCATATAAAGTTGATGGTAAAAAAATGGTCAATATCGACCACCAACATTCCCATCACACCTAGTCACATAAATTTGAATTGCTAAGATATCAAATTAAATGAGTAATAAATTTAATAGTTGATGTTATGGCTTCAAGTCCTGTATGAAAGTTCCATGAGTCGTATCCACGTTGCATGCTATCGGTTGAAGATATTGGACCATTTATTTTCGTTCCGTATGGCTTTCTTATAATGTAGGATTCACAATTTCTCTTGAAATTTGCAAACAATTATTGTTTTGCTTTAACATCCAAAACTAATGTGGTAGTATCGTGCAAGAATTCTTTGGTATCCTGCGAGCGTTCTTGAACATTAATCGATGTCATGTTCCCCTTCGTGTACACTATATATAGAAGCGTGTAGCAAAACCATGAGATGCATAGTTGTGTGCTAGTATAAAGCAATACTTGCTTGTCCCAGTCATATCATGATGCTTATGAAAGCAGTGCTACTCTTTGCATTTGTTTTTGCCGTATTTACGGCACACCAAGGTTGGGGCGAGGAAGAATGTTATGATGAGAAAATATTGGTAAAAGAAAAGTGCATGGAAACAATCACAATAAGGGGAGACTATGTTCGTCCCAGTGCCCCGTGTGTTCAAGCCGTAAAGGATTCTAACATGATTTGTATATGTCGTATTCTCACCACTGACGATCAGCTTGAAATAAGCGTAATTAAGATTCTTCGTCTCGCACGTGAGTGCCACAAACCTTTGCCAGGTGGAACGAAATGCGGAAGTAAGTACCTAGCAATATCAATATCATTTCAAAAAAAAAAAAAGAAATTAGGTAATAACATAATATGATATGAACTTTGTTTTGTAGCATTTACTGTTCCTGTAAGACCACCGACTCCAACTCCACGGAGGACGAATTCTCAGAGTTAATGAATTGAAGCCAAGTGACCCAAGGAAGGACATGACAATTCAACCTAAACATGTTCTTATTAGCTGTTCTTTGTTTCATGTATTTCTTTGGTCGTGGCAATAATAATATCAAATAATGGTGAAATTACAATGACTAATAACAACAACATTGGTTCGTCGCCCAAGAAAAGTGCGGCTGGTTGGGAGACTGAATGTCAATGACAATGATCATGAACGACACGGAGCCTGTGTGGAGACGTGCTTGGAACAATGCGCCCGAGAGAGATGTTCAACATGCCGAGCGGCTTCGCGCATAAGTGAAATTGGTCCATGAATAGTACAGGTTGCATCTGCTTATCTCAGACCCGTAACGAGCTAGTACTACTTACATGCTGATTTCTGTTTTTTTTTTCTCGTTTCATGTACATGTCCTCTAGTGATGAGTCCGGCTCAGATTGGGATGGTCGAAAAGCCCGACACACCGATCCGGATTCCCCAAACCCCGCAATCTTAGCACCGCAACTCCAGCGCTCCCACTCGGGGAAAGGCCCAATCGCCCTAAAAAACTAGTCTGATAGGGGAAGTGTGGCTCTCCCTTTTAAGGTGGCTTCCTCCTCCCTAGCCAAACAAGATGGGATTATTCAGAGGCTCACACGGTCGCCGTCCCAGCGGGTAATAGTGGAGGATGTCCTCATCATTCCCACACCCTTAAACAAGGGCCCAGCTTTGATACCAAATGATGAGTCCGGCCCAGGTTGGGATGGTCGAAAAGCCCGACACACCGATCCGGATTCCCCAAACCCCACAATCTTAGCACCAACGCTTGAAAAGCCCGATACACCGATCCGGATTCCCCGAACCCTGCAATCTTAGCACTGCAACTCCAGCGCTCCACTCGGGGAAAGGCCCAATCGCCCTAAAAGACTAGTCTGATAGGGGAAAGGTGACTCTCTCTTTTAAGGTGGCTTCCTCCTCCCTAGCCAAGTAAGGTGGGATTATTTAGAGGCTCACACGGTCGCCATCCCAGCGGGTAATAGTGGAGGATGTCCACATCATCTAGGCCGCGCTCGTACTCGCCCAGCGCGTGCTCCGCCAGCTGGCGCTTAAGCTCCGTGGAACCCAAATACCGTGGCGTCCCCGGTGTTCCTCGTCTCCGCCGCCACCGCCAACACTCTCTTTGTCTCCGCGAGCTCGGCCATCGCCTTCGATAGCTTCTCCTCAAGCTCAAGTGGGCTACGTAGCAAGTGGGTGCCCAGCGAGAACAACGCATAGTTCGCGGCCTCCACGCGTGGTGGACAAATACGACGTTTTGTCCATGGGCTCGCTCTTCACGGTCACCTTCTCCGCCGACGCCGTCGCGGTCGCCTTCTCTGCCCGCATCCTCTCCATCATGTCGTTGCGGCTCGCCGGCGAGAGCGACGACGGGACAACCTCCTCTGTCTATTCCTCACAACGGGCCTCATTTCCTTAGTAGGGCCTTCAGCACGAGATGGGCCGTAGTACTGCAGCCTATAGGCCCATACCGCTCTCTTCTATCTCATATGCCAGCTCATTTCCAGCCGTTCGGCCGCGATCCAACGGTCAAAGCAACCCTAGGGGTGGACGCTATTTGAAATAGCGACCGCCCCAGTCGGCGAACAGGACGCCGTGCCGCTGTGGTCTCGCCTTGCCGCGGCCGACGCTCTTCCCTCCGCCGTTCTCCACCGGTATACGGTGCTCGTAGGATCACGGTGCATGGCATGCGTGAGGGTGCTTGAACGCGCACAGCAAGAGAAGAAGTGCCGGAACACGGCGAGCGACGGCGGCCGGCGAAGTGGCAGAGCACGACGAACGCCGCCATGGCGCGCCACCCGTTGGGCGCGACGCCGAATTGGGCAGCCGCCTCGCAGAAGAAGCCGTGCAGCGGGACGCGCATCCCCGCCTCCAGCGCGTGCGCATGCACGCAGACGGCGTCCGGCGGTGGCGGCGAGCAGGCGGGACGGTCGCCGGCCGGGAGCGCCTCGTACTGCTCTGGGAAGCCGTACTTATTGCACAGGGCGTCGAGCGACTCTTGCGTCCGGATGGAGGAGGCGAAGCGCTCGGCCACGAGCCTCCATCGAGAGCGCATCGCCGTCGCTGCTGCTGTCATCGTCGGTAATTTGTAGCTGCAAGTTGGTACTTGCTAATATTGTCGTACGAAAGATCATAGCATGCAAAACTCCCAGCAGCCCCAGGGTAACAAAATGAAAATGGTGCAGAAGTGTAGTTTCAGACAAAGAGAGAGTCAACTGTTTACACCTGCTGGAATAATATGTGAGTAATGAGAATTTATACACACTATTGAAGATGACTACTAAAACAGACTAAAAGTTTGAATCAGGAATCATTTGACAAGGAATTAAAAGTACAACGGAAGCATATGCATTACTAGTATTTTAGGGTTGAGTGTATTTCAAAGCAGTGCACAAACTGGCATATTCAAGGACTTGCTTGATTGAAGCTCTCTCTCTCTCTCTCTCGGTGCAAATGTCTACTGTATCTTAGAGCTCCAGCAACGGCTGGTGACCGCACCGCCACCGCCAAACATGCGGGGTCGGGATGCCACAAGCCGAACAAGTGCCGCACAACGAGGTGTCGTGGTGCCGATTCATCTACGCCCAGCTCAAAGAGGCGCTTGAGTCACCGTCATCAGCCGCGACTCGCGCCGTCCAAGGTTCCAAAACCTCTTCACCGTCGTACGGCATAACGTGGTCCGTCCTCGCCGGCCCGTTAAGGAATCTTTGCACGTCTAGCTAATTATTCTGTCCACAATATTGAATTTATTCAGTATTGTGACATTATTTCCTGTAAAGGCTGGAGCAAAGAATTTGCGAGGCGGGAGGATTAGTTCTGATGTAGGCTTTGCGGTGCTGAGGCGTGAATCGTTTATCAATTCCATTCCATGAACTTGCAGTTCGTGGAAGTGTATCTTTTCGTTCTTTATCACTTGCTCTGTAGTTTCCATTTCCCTAAATGGTTGTGCTGCATCAGTTATCTCTCTTGTCCCTGTTTTTTTATTCTTTATGGATAATTGTTGCATTAGATGCTCCATTGATTGTTGGAATGTACCAGGGCTCAGTGACCGTGATCCAGATAAAGTTTCCGTTTTTGTAACACGCGACGCCACCCGGGCGGTCTCATACTGCGCTTTGCAGCCCAGCCACGTGTGACTTCGCATCCCATTCGCTATGCCTACTGAACGGTCATTTGGTGCTACAAGAGATCATCACCATGTCAAAGTCGATCTCAAAGACGAGAACTAAACGTACATCCAAAAGCTAGCTAATTTAAAGAAACTTCACAGGAAATAGTTCAAAGTGCTGCAGGATTTCTTCCATGGCCCGAACAAAAGAGGGCCTAGTTAAATGCCGAAACCCGCCAGGCGGCACGAACAGCCAGGCCTCGTCGATGTCAGGGCGGAGCCGGAGCGCGACGCGCTTCATGTCCTTGGAGGCGAGGAACTTCTGCAACGCGGCCACCTTTTCGCGCTCCACATTGGCCGCCGCCGCCGCTGCCTTCTACGCCTCGGCGAGCTCAGCCTTCGACTTGTCCAGCTCATCCTCGAGCCGCCTCGCGTGTTCCAACGAGCACGACGCATAGTTCGCCGCCTGCGTTACATGCTGCCCACGAGTGACAAGATCGGTACGTACGTGTGCGCCGCTGCCGAAATGGCATCAAAGATCAAACCTGGAGGATTGCTATGTAGATTCAGTGGATGACGTCGGAGGGCTTGGCCGCCGTGAACGCGCGCTCCCTCAACGGCGTGACCATGCCCTGCAGCAGCTACCGCGCCGCCTCCAAGTCGGCCGTGTCGCCGTCACGTAAGTCTGTCATGAGCTGTACCAACCCTTGAACTCGAGCACGGTCAGCTAGAAGAAGTGCCGGAACACGGGGAGCGAAGGTGGCTTCACGCCGTCGCACCTCGCTCGCCGTCTTCCAGGATTTCTTTTAGCCGAGCGTGCTCAATCTCAAGGGGTGGTACTGCTTCCGCGGCAAGGACGCCGCCTGCGCGCTCTTCTCCGGGCTGCCGCACCCGCATTCGCTCAAGGGGTGGAAGGAGGGGTCTTTCTGTTGGAACTCCCAGGAACACACACAAGCCGTTGCTTTTCTTTTTATATTGCTCGACACAAGGTAACAACAGGCAGATTGCAAGACTATAAATAGGCCAGGGCGATACACGGAGCACCACTCCATCTCCTGGCCTTCACGCGCCGATCCGTGCGACGCGGCCGTCCCGTCACTCATCCAGCACGCCCGAACGAACCGCTCGTCCGGTCGACGCGCGTAGCCAACGCGCGGCTCACCTAACTCCACGTAACTGACTCCGACACACGCGCGCAGCATCCCTCCGTGCACACGGTCTCGATCTAGACGACTTGGAACGCGTTCACGTCTCGGACATTGCCGCAGCTCGCCTGCATGGCTGCATGCCAAACTCGACCTGGACACCCAAACGCACACAACATGCCCATGCATGACGTAGTTTATTCAACACCGCGGCCGACGTCGCCGACGCCGCGGCCGTGCACCGTGACGTGGGGCGAGCCGTCCAAGGGCTTAACGGCGGAGGAGCCCGTGCTCTGCTCACCAGAGAGGAGAAGAGCATGGCGGCGAAGCTCCTGCATGCCCATGGCACGGTGGCTGATCTCAAGACGTATCTGTGCGAGAGCAACCTTGCTGCTGCGATGACCACGTTCTAATCAAGTCTTCGTGTTCACAACGACCTACGCTTCGTTCTCACTGGGCCACGCGCTGGAGTTCGAGGAGAAGCTGGCGGTGCGGGAGCGCGACGCGGAGGCAAAGAAGGCATCGGCGGCGGCAACGTCGGGGACGCCGCGGTGCGCGGGTATTTCGGTTCCTCCGACGTGTAACCTCTGGGCTCGCTCTTCACGGTCATCTTGACACCTTCACCGCCAACGCCGTCGCGGACGCCTTCTCTGCCCGCATGCTCTTCATCATGTGGTTGCGACTCGCCGGCGAGCGACGACGGCCGCCGGCTGCTCCTCTGTTCATTCCTCACAACGGGCCTCGTTTTCTTAGTAGGGCTCCTCTGTTCAAGCACCCTTCAGCGCAAGAGTGAGTTCTTGAACGCGCACAGCGAGAAGAAGTGCCGGAACGCGGCGAGCGACGGCAGCTACACGCGGCGAAGTGTGGCAGAGCACCACGAACCCCGCCATGGCGCGCCACCCGTTGCGAGCGCCTCGCAGAAGAAGCTGTGCAGCGGGACGCGCATACCGGCCTCCAGCGCTTGCGCGTACACGCAGACGACATGCCTCTGTTGTCCGGGAAGAAGAGGAGGCCAGTGGAAGACAACACAGAGCATGGGCCGCGCCGCTCTGGACTGAAATCTGGTCGCTATATCAAAGTTCCATGAGTCGTATCCACGTTGCATACTATCGTTTTGAAGACATTGGACCATTTATTTTCGTTCTGTATGACTTTTTTTTAATGTAGGATTCACAAGTTCTCTTGAAGATTTGCAAACAATTATTGTTTTGCTTTAACATCCAAAATTAATGTGGTAGTATCGTGCAAGAATTCTTTGGTATCAGGCTAGCATTCTTGGACATTAAACAATGTCATGTTCCACTTCGTGTACACTATATATAGAAGCATGTAGCAAAAACCATGAGATGCATAAGTTGTGCGCTAATATAAAACAATACTACTTGCTTGTCCCAGTCATATCATGAGGCTTATGAAAGCAGTGCTGCTCTTTGCATTTGTTTTCACCATATTTACAGCACACCAAGCTTGGGGTGAGGAAGAATGTTATGATGCGAAAGTATTGGTAAAAGAAAAGTGCATGGAAACAATCACAATAAGGGGAGACTATGTTGCTCCTAGCGCTCCTTGTGTTCAGGCCGTAAAGGATTCTAACATGATTTGTATATGTCGTATTCTCACCATTGACGATCAGCTTGAAGTAAGCATAAGTAAGATTCTCCGTCTTGCACGTGAGTGCCACAAACCTGTGCCAGGTGGAAAGAAATGTGGAAGTAAGTACCTAGCAATATCAATATCATTTCAAAAATGAAATTAGGTAATAACATAAATATGATATGAATTTGTTTTGCAGCATTTACTGTTCCAGTAAGACCACCGACTCCAACTCCAGGGAGGACAAATTCTCAGAGTTAGTGAATTGAAGCCAAGTGACCCAAGGAAGGACATGACAATTCAACCTAAACATGTTCTTATCAGCTGTCTTTTGTTTCATGTATTTCTTTGGTCGTGGCAATAATAGTATCAAATAATGGTGAAATTACAATTACTTATAACGACAACATTGGTTCCTCGCCCCAAAAAAAGTGCGGCGGGTTGGGAGATTGAATAATGTTGATGACAATGATCATGAACGGCACAGAGTCAGTGTGGATACGTGTTTGGAACTACGAGCCCGAGAGAGATGTTCAACATGCCGAGCGGCTTCACACATAAGTGAAATTGGTCCATGAATAGTACAGGTTTCATCTGCTTATCTCAGACCCGTAACGAGCTACTAGTGTCATACCCCATTTCTGGAATATGTTGTGCATTCTGTATCAGTCCCTGGATCAGTAGCTGATACGCACAAGAACACAGATATGATAATCAAAAGCATACTTCGAATTGGTAAATAAGCATAATACCTGATATAGGACCCTTAGTGGCGGTACGACAAGGAAATATCCAAGTCCAACCAACCAGCTAACGGTGAAGCAGACAACGGAAACCTTGGCCCAAAGCCACAAGCACACTTGAGAGGCAGAACCGAAAACCCAAACGTCGTCGTCTTCTACGAAGTCTTCTCCTACTAAACCAACAATCGCAAACGCGTGAGTACATAAGGTACTCAGCAAGCCCTACACTACACAAGGGTATATATACATACATACTTGGTCTTAGCAAAGAGGAGGCTATATGGTTTATTTGCAGCAAAACCAGCTTTATGCAGGGTTCACTAAAGCAAGACAAGGATTCATAGATAAAACAGGGAATTGATTGTCAATATTTTAGTTGGTTGGCCCTGGGGGAGTAAGGGCATTCCCGCCAGTTCCCAAGTTTTAGTTGGGCCTTCTAACCTCAAGGATCATACCGACCCGGCACACTTGCCATCACTTCCAAAACACGGGCTGACTACAACCCACTCACACGCCAAGGAAAGAGAGAGGTGGCTAATCCATACGTGCGTAACAATAATGTGTCATATGCCGTGACAACGTCCATCCGGATGAATTTTACACTCTGCAGAGGTTGTACATCTTTTCCCACGGGCTATGCACCCTTTGCAAGGGGGTACATAACGCCTAGTCCCTTTCCTCCGAGTAGTCTCACAATTCCGTCACGAAATCACACTCAGGGGCTTGTGACATGAAGGTCACATCTGGCACTGTACACAGGGTACGTCGTGCTCCTGTAACACATAACAGGATCCTGTAACACATACTAGGACAGGCGGCACTCCCGTAACCTATAGCGGGTTCCGCAAGCCGGATCATAGGTACGTATCCCATGTCCTTTTCCTGAGATTCCGTTGCCTCGACTGGCCTCCAGATGGCATTTGCAAGAGTACCAAGAAGGTAGGGTAGGTCCTTCCCATAGGGGTTCCGTGGTTGTACGAGAATCATTATGTTAACGGGCGTCAGAACCGGTCCTTATATGGCCGGGCAAGCACCAAATCCCACACTAGGGGCCTATCACACCATCAACAATTCACTAGTGGCCTTGCCCGCAATCCAACCCATCCCATCATCACCGTCACCATCAACATCATCACCTAACACAGTTGTGCTACTCCCAACCCCAATATATATCACACACACCACCAAACTCATTTAACACAGTTATAAAACATATAAGTGTGTAAAGTGTAGCAATGTAGATACATTGCAGGGGTTCTAAGCATTCTAGTAGCAAGGTAAAAGTGCCATCATAGAAATGATGGAACTATCCTAGGGTTATCAAGGTGACCGGTAAACAAAGGGGTAAACAAAGATTCAGATATTAATGTCTAAGTAACAGATATCAATATCAATAAGCAAGTAGGACCATAGCTACACAATTAGTAAAATAACAAGTGATGCATAATACTAGAGTAGGCTCTATAGGTGCATTGCGAAAACAGTAGGTTCAATCATGATCAAGGAGATATAGAGCTTGCCTTCACTAATTAGTCTTCTTCTTCACGTCCTCGTAATCCGGGTCCTCAGATCCTTCCTAGAAGCTCGTATCTTGACTCCTATGTCGGGGTCGATGTCTTCAAGTCCTTCTTCGAAGCTCGTCCTTGAAGCTTGTATCTTCTGGATCTTCCTTTAGTTCTTCCTCGAATCTCGCGTAAGCTAGCGTACGTTGTGAGTGTCTGAGTTGTACTGTGTAATTTCTAAAAAAAAAAATTTAAATTCGCCAGCTCATTTCCTGCCGTTCGGCCGCGATCCAATGGTCAAAGCAACCCCAGGGGTGAAATAGCGACCACCCCCGGTCTGCGGACAGGACGCCTTGCCGCCGTGGTCTCGCCTAGCCGCGACCAACGCTCTTCCCTCCGCCATTCCCCTGGCGGAGGACACCGTTGGGCGCAGTGCGACGCGCATCCCGGCCTACAGCGTGTGCGCGTGCGCGCAGACGGCGGCGAGCACACGCGACGGTCGCCGGCCGGGAGCGCCTCGTACTGCTCCGGGACAACGTACTTCTTGCACAGGGCGTCGAGGGACTCTTGGGTCCGGAAGGAGGAGGCGAAGCGCTCGGCCATGGGCCTCGATAGCGCGACGCCGGCGCTGCCGCCGTCATCGTCGGGAATTAGTAGCTGCAAGTTGCTACTTAGTACTTGTTAATGAAAGTGGTACAAAAGTGTAGTTTCAGACAAGGAGTCGATTGTTTACAGCTGCTGCAACAATATGCGAGTGATGAGAATGTATCCACACGCTTGAAGATGACTAAAACAGACTAAAAGTTTCAATCAGGAATCATTTGACAAGGTTATTAGAGTACAACGGAAGCGTATGCATTGTTTGAGGCTTCAGATTTTTAGGCTTGAGTGTATTTCAAAGCAGTGCATGCACAAACAGGGATATTCAAGGACTTCCTTGATTGAATGTGTACCCGCCGAAACCACAGCAAACACCGAAGCATGTCTATTGGGGATTCGTGGCTCGCGCAGCAAGTTGATGTGTGACATGTTTCCAAGGAAAGAGTCGGCTGTGGACACAGAAAGTCACGAAACGCGGGCTGTTAACCTCTGTTAGGTCAGCGTTTTTCAGGATCAGGACGTGTCTAGAAGGCGTGATGCCATCAGTAACAGAAGCAACGTTTCTATCTCATACGTCGGAATCTAATTGCCATGTCGGAATCTAATTGCCATCCAGCCCAGGGAAAACAAAGCGCCACTGCTGGGAAAAAAAAAAACGAGCTCGAGGCCCCAAAAGGTTCGCAAACTAGCAGTTTTCCGTTTCCAGGACAGCGCCCCCCCCCCCCCCCCCCCCCTCTTCTTTGCTCTGCGCGGCATCCAATTCCAAAACCTCTTCACCGTCGTACGGCACACACGGTCGTCCGTCCTCGCCGGCCCATTGAGTTAAGGACTCTTCGCACTACCGAAGGATAAGTTGCGGCTTGGTTGAAAAAATTATGCAGAGCACTACCAAAGAAAAACAAGCGCTACCTGACGGGAGTCATTTTGTACGCATGGTGCAACATTTGGAAGGAAAGAAACGGAAGAATCTTCCACAGAAAAGAAGAAGACTGGGAACATGTGTCTTACAGGACAAGGAAGAGATCGAGCAATCACACCCTGTTCGGCAGGCTACAGATGCGGGCTGCAGAAAAATAACTGCAACACTGTAGCTGCTGCTGAAGAAATAACAGCGAACACTGTAGCTGCTGCAAAACAGCTGCTGCAAAGCAGCGAAGCGAACAGGGTGTAGTTGGGCTATGAAAGAGCCATAAAACAATGTCGATGCAGTAGCGTTCCTAAACAACACAGAATAACTCTTTCACAAAGCGTCGCTTCCTGTTTTTATTTTGTATTCTGGATTTTTCTCCTTCTATAATGAAAAGGTAGAACACTTGCCAATTTGACATAAAAAAAAGGGAGGAATCTTCGCACGTGTAGCTAATTATTATATTCACAGTATTGAATTTATTCAGTATTGTGACATTATTTCCTGTAAAGGCTGGAGCAAAGAATTTGCGAGGCGAGAGGATTGGTTCTGATGTATAAGATGCTGGCTTTGCGGTGCTGAGGCTTGAATCGTTTATCCATTCCAAAAAAAAAATGAAAATCGTTTATCCATTCCATTCCACGAAGTGTATCTTTTCGTTCTTTATCACTTGCACTGTAGTTTCCATTTCCCTAAACGGTTGTGCTGCATCAGTTATCTCTCTTGCCCCTGTTTCTTTATGGATAATTGTTGTATTAGATGCTCCATTGATTGTTGGAATGTACCAGGGCTCAGTGACTATGATCCAGATAAAGTTTCCGTTTTTGTAACGCGCGCAACACCACTCGGCCGGCCTCATACTGTTTGCGCTTTGCAGCCACGGTCATTTGGTCCTACAAGAGATCATCACCATGTCATAATCGATCTCAAAGACGAGAACTAAACGTACATCCAAAAGCTAGCTAATTTTAAAGAAACTTCACAGGAAATAGTTCTAAGTCCTGCTGGATTTCTTCCATGTCCTGAACAAAAGAGGGCCTAATTAAATGCCGGAACCCGCCAGGAGGCACGAACAGCCGGGCCTCGTCGATGTCAGGGCAGAGCCCGAGCGCGACGCGCTTCATGTCCTCCATGCCGCGCTCGTACCCCTTGAGCGCCTCCTCCATCACCCGGCGCTCGTACTTCTCGGAGCCGAGGAGCTCCTGCAACGCGGCCCCCTTGGCCTTCAACTTGTCCAGCTCATCCTCGAGCCGCCTCGCGTGGTCCTACGAGCACGACGCATAGTTTGCCACCTGCGGCGATTGATGCCCACGAGTGACAAGATCATACGTGTTCGGCGCCGAACTGGCAACAAAGATCAAACCTGGAGGATCGCAATGCAGGTTGAGTCGATAACGTCGGAGGGCTTCGCCGCCGCGAACGCGCGCTCCCGCGATGGCGTGAGATGCCCTGCAGAAGCTGCCGCGCCGCCTCCAAGTCGACCGTGTCGCCGTCATGTGAGTCTGGCATGAGCCGTACTAGCCCCTGAGCTTGAGCGCGCTCGGCTAGACGAAGTGCCGGAACACGGCGAGCCAAGGTGGCTGCACGCCGACGAAGTGGCACAGCACCTCGCTCGCCGTCTTCCCGGACTTCTTTTAGCTGAGCGCGTTCAATCTCAAGGGGTGGTACTGCTTCCGCGGCAAGGACGCCGCCGGCGCGCCCTTCACCGGGCTGCCGCATTCACTCAAGGGTGGAAGGAGGGGTTCCTCTGTTTGAACTCCCAGGAACACACACACACACACACGCCGTTGCTTTTCGTTGTATTGCTCGACATAATGTAACAACAAGCAGATTACAAGACTATAAATAGGCCAGGGCGATACACGGAGCGCCACTCCATCTCCCGGCATTCAAGCGCCGATCCGCGCGACGCCGCCGTCCAGTCACCGATGCCCGAACGAAACGCTCGTCCGCTCGACGTGCGTAGCCAACGCGCGGCCTCACGCAACTGCTCGTAACTATCTCCAACACACGCGCGCAGCCACACGGACTCAATCTAGACGACTTGGAACGCGTTCACGTCTCGGACATTGACGCAGCTCGAGTTTTTTTTTTTTTTTTTTTTTTTTTTTTTTTTTTTTTGAGGAGATGCCGAAGCTCGCCTGCCTGCATGCCAACTGCCAACTCGACCTGGACACCCCAAACGCACACAACATGCACGTCACGGACAACGGCGACGCTGTGGCCGTGCCCAGTGACGCGGTACAACGGCGGAGCCCGTGCTCACCAGAGAGGAGAAGAGCATGGCGGCGAAGCTGCTGCGTGCCCATGGCACGGCGGTTGATCTCAAGACGTGTCTGTGCGGGAGCAACCTTGCTGCTGCCATGACCACGTTCTACTCAAGTCTTCGTGTTACTTCACAACGACCTACGCGTCGTTCTCACGGAGGCCGAGCTCAGGAAGGCAAAGAAGGCATCGCTCGCGGCCTGGAGGCTCGTCGTGCCACCGGACAGCTCGCCGTAGCGCCGGCATTGGAAATGACATGTCAACTTCCTGACGATTAGAAAACTCCAAGTATTTTGGGATGTTTTTGGCGTGCTGATAGCTACTGTACTCGGCTGCCACGCGCGCTTAGCTACATGGATCATCACAATCCAAACCATTGCATCATAACACAGTGAGATGGTTTTTTTTTTTTGAGACCAACACAGTGTGGTGGCTAGACTTGGTGGATGTTGTCACGTGTCTACTTCATAAAACATGATTTTAATTCTCCACAAATGATCGTGCTAGGAGATCGATTGCTATGGCCTCTGTCAGCAACACTCTGGTGGTCCATGCTTGTGCCTCAGCTCTTCTAGATTTTTGACTAGGGGTGGAAACAGATCGAATACGAATCGGATAGTGCCTTTTTCACATCCATATCCATATTTGTAAACGAATATGGATATGAATACGAATGTTTTCGAATACAAATACAGATCGAATATTAAACGAATGCGAATACAAAAGCGAATGTCACTATAATTCAAACGGATACGGATACATCTAACTTTCTATGTTGTTAAGACAACTACTACACTTTTTCTTCTCTAAAGTATCTTTAATAGCATTATTTCACATGGTTTACACTAGTTCATATCAAAATTGAATCAATTTTATAATATTTTTAATATAATATATGGATATATTTATGATATAGTAGCGGATACGAATACAAATATGGATATGTCGAATATCTGATGTTAAAACCTCAAACCATATCCACATCCATATTTTCTAATCAAATTCGAATAGTGTAAAATTTTTAATCGAATGGCAAATTTTGTACCACATTTGGATTTTATCGGATACGGATATCGAATAATACGGATTATCCGCATCCACTTTCCACTGCTATTTTGGACGGTAGGATCTGTACATGCTGCGGTAAGCAGCAGAAGAGGATATTAGCGAGATGTAGCCATAAGGCCCATGACTCTTTAACCGGTTATCCAATTTGTAAATAAGCGTGGCACCTCGACAGGCAAAACTCTTCTTTCTTCTTGAATGAAAAAGGTAGAACACCTGCCATGTCCACTTTACAGGATATATTGGAGTAATATGTAGCAATACAAATGCCAATTGTGGCAAATACTCTTAAATTGGCCACTTTACAAGATTTACCTCATAAAGGCTACAAGACACCTCATACAGGATCGTCCCCCATCAACTCTAACGGCCCGTAGAACGCGCCGGGCACGTACACGGCCTTTGCCGATCGAGTGGCCACGTTCAAGGGCACTCGGCAAAGGTCCGCTTTGCCGAGTGTCGCTGCGTTGCCGGGTGTTTCGTGTACTCGACACTCGGCAAGGGCCATTTTTGCCGAGTGCCCCGCCTTTGCCGAGTGTTACTCGCCTGGCACTCGGCAAAGCGTGCCTTTGCCGAGTGCCCGATAAATGACACTCGTCTCCTTTGGATCGCAACATTACTAGAACGCGTAGGATAAGAACTAATCTTAAACTGTCTAGCTTTGCCAATATTGTCTAGCTTTTGCTCAGCTTCATAGAGATAATCTTAAACTATAATTACAAGCTACAACATGAGTGTCGACGTTTTAGATCGTCGATAGATTTTATGAGGTGCACAAGAACAGAGAGTAGGATGGTGACACACGACGTCGATTTAGACATTTCGGGCATCCGAGTAAGCGTTATATCTTATGTCATGTGTCATGGGATTGTATTGCGTATGATTTATGTTGTTGATGGTATTAGAGGGTCCCTGCGCATCTGATATACTCGGGGATTATGGCTACATAGTAAGTATCTTAATCTTACAATAATCTTTTCCGTATAGTACAATACAAGAACTATTCTCTACTTTTCTTACTACCTTCGCCTTCTTTGCAGGTATCAGATCCACTATGTCTTCATTGGTCAGCCCTTCTAGATATTCGGCCCAGCTAGTCTTGTGGGCACTAGGGGTACATAGCAATGACAACAATGAGACTTAACAACAGAGCTCAAATATAAAAAGATCCTCAAAAACGTTCTAAACTCTTGTTTTGTCCTTGATGAACATAAATAAAATGTGGAGGCACAGTCAATGGTAGATCCTAAGCGTCAATAATCTGCAAGAAGACTTTAGAGCCCTTTTCCTCCGTTTTCTTTCAAATCCAATATAACATAAAAGAACAACGATGCACAATCGATGTGGCTGTACATTGCTGTGGGCGCTGTAGCAATAAGAGTGGTTAACAACACCAGCAGCAATAGCCACAACCACTGAAAAATCTTTTCCGGTCAGGCGCAACGTTTGCATAAATTTTTACCGGTGCAATGTGTATTAAACTAAGACAAGGCAAATCATATTTTTTTGACAAGCATATATGGCCACCTAACTTTTATAAAAATAGTTTGAATGGAAATCTATACTTTAGGTTGCCTATGGGAAAGTAATGCATGGACATTTAGAGCAAATTGGTAATGGTGAGTACTAAACCAGGCTTGGTATTCCTCCATCCTGTGTGCTCCAGAGAAGGGCAGCAACGAGCCTTGCATGCATGGCGATGTAGTACGTGTGCCAATCTCCAATGACACACTACATTAGCATGCACAGCCAAAACCTCAATGTTGTAGGTTGTTGCCTAAAGTCACGCATGTTTAGATGGGTACTTATGTTCTTGGACGCACTAGTGCATGGAGGCCTGCAAGAGAAATGTCTTGGCATTGCCAACTTGACAATATGCATGTCGAAGCTTGCAACAATGGATGCCTTAGAGTGATCACACGTGTGAGAGAGTGCACACGTGTTGTTGTGCATGGACTGCATCAGTACCCTAAAGGATATACACATATAAAGAGATGGTCCACCAGATGCATACCAATGCAATTTACACGTGCTTTAGGCCGTCCTAAACCAAACCATCAACCCGGTCGTTGGTTTTCATACGACTTGAGATCTGTGGGCTGGTGAGGCTTGGTCATCGATATCTCAATCTTTTTTATCGATGATACATCCTGACAGATTACAACATGAATCTTTTTTGTGACTCTATATCTTCGAATTGGATATTGAAAATATCCAATGCTTGCCTTTCCAACTACTCCAATATCAATTAATTCAAACCATGACAAATATATTCTCGCCTTAGGCCTATAAATATCGGACTTGTGCTTGCCATTCTCTTCATCCCAACAATACTCTTCACACACTTCATCTCCAATTGTATCTTGATATCTTGGCGGAGATGTTGCAGCGCCAAGAGAAGAGTGGCAGTGGGCCTGCGGTGGGGGACATTGATCTGAACAAAAACATTTGGGTGTCGGAGGAGGATCCATCCATGGGCGACATGGAGATGATGCGTGGTTCTCTCACTACCGAGGACACCACAAGTAGTAGGAAGGTAGTGCCAAAGCCGTCGATGCAACTGCCTGATGTGCAGCTGACGGAGAACAACAAGAGGTCTTGGTCAATTGAGGAACACAAGTAATTACCTAGATATCTTGAATTCATATCTTACTTGAGTGGACATGAATCCTGTTTCTTTTTACCTTATTTTGCACTTGTACTGGAGATAATTGACACACGCTTATTTAGTAAGTGTAGTTGGGGGGGGGGGGGGGGGGGGAGACATGGTTTTTGTCGTCAGTGAACTTTAGTTGAGACTGTGGATTTGCAAGATCCTAATTGCCTTTTAAGAGAGATGTTAATTCGTAGGGTGTTCTTCTTAGTATATTAAAAAAAATCCCAATAAGGTCAATTTATTTAAATTTCACCTTGTCTTTTGTGTATCGCTGATGCTTGTGTGTTATGCTTACGATGTAGCTTGATCATATATTTATTGTCATGAAACCTAATTATCTCACTGCAGGTTGTTTCTCCGTGGGTTGCGCGTTTACGGACGCGGTGGCTGGAAGAACATTTCCAGACACTTTGTCAAAACTAGAACGCCGGTCCAAGTGTCCAGCCATGCGCAGAAGTACTTCCGTAGGCTAGAGGGTACCGCCGCCAAGCAGCGCCACAGCATCAATGATGTTGGCCTTTACGATGTTGATCCTTGGATGGCATGCAACTCCAAAGGACAGGAAGCCCCCACCTTCCCCGGTGGCAGCTACAACTTGAACAGCTACACCCATGGCCATGCTTCGACCCAACCTGCAATGAACAACCTCACTCAGGCCTGGCCGCCATTTGTGTACAACAACAATCACGTGAGCACCAGCCATGCAACCTTTTCTGGTGATCAACAGATTGGGTATTTTGCTTCAACTCCACCAATGGAAGGAACTGTTGGGAATGTTATTCCTAGGGATCAACAGGGAGCTTTTGCTCCTGAGTAATGGATGAACAACATGAACTACTAGTTGGTGCATGTTGTTCAACATCAAAATATATACATTTTCGTTGAAGGGATGCAATGATTGGTATTGAAGAGTCAGTAATTTCGTTTCCATAATCATTGCAATAAACTATCGTATCGAAGTGTTTTTAGTCATTATTTGTGTCCATTTTTAATGTATTGTATTGGTGTGTGCTTAGTTTGTGTGTCTGTATGAACATCACAATGGGCACATCACCATATATTTGAGTTCTCCTTTGTCCCATATACTCATGTTTCATTCATGAAACCAGCGCAAAAGATTATTGTTTCCGGTGCGCCATGCTTGTGTCTCTGCTCTTCAGCCCTTGGACGGTGCCTTGTAGCCTTGCAGGTGCGCCAGCTTACAAGATTGGAGCATAGTAACTAGTTCTTTGCTGCAAGTCCAATTCAAAACTGTGTTCCTAACAATGCAGGCTAAATACTGCATCTTGTGTAGTACGACAAATAACATTGTTGCCAATACGTTTTCACGTTTCCGTTGGAACACAGCGTTGCCAGAACGGAAGTGTAGGATAAGAACTAATCTTAAACTGTCTACCTTTGCCAATATTGCCTAGCTTTTGATCAAGTTCATAGAGATAATCAAACTGCAATTACAAGTTCAAGATACAACATGATTGTCGACGTCTTATAGGCCGTTGATTGATTTTATGAAGAACCGAGAGTACAGATGGTTGGCATACGACGTCGATTTAGACATTTTGGGCCGCCGAGTAAGCGTTATACCCTACTTCCAGTGTCATGGGACTGTATTGCGAGCCGGCGAAGGTGCTCCGTGGAACCCAGATACTCGCGCACCGCGGCGTCCCTCGTCTCCGCCGCAGGCGGCAACGCTTTCTTTGTCTCCGCGAGCTTGGCCTTCGCCTTTGATAGCTTCTCCTAGAGCTCTAGTGTGTGCCCAACGAGAATGACGTGTAGTTCGCGGCCTCTGCCTCCACGCGTCGCGCACCAAACATGTCGGAGAGCCTCGCACAGTAGTACGGCGTGTTACATACCTCTGGGCTCGCTATTCACGGTCACCTTCTCCGCCAACGCCGTCGCGGTCGCCTTCTCTGACGGCATGATCTTCATCATGTCGTTGCGACTCGCCGGCGAGCGGTGACAGGCCGACGGCCGTCGATTTTCATTCCTCACAAAGGGCCTCATTTTTTTTTGACACCACAGGCCTCATTTTTTTTTTTTGACACCACGGGCCTCATTTTCTTAGTAGGCCCTTCAGCGCGAGAGGGGCTGTAGTACTAGGCCCATACCGCTCTCTTCTATCTCATTCGCTAATTCATTTCCTGCCGTTCGGCGGGCGATCCATCGGTCAAAGCAACCCCCCACGCTATTTGAAATAGCGACCACTCCCGGTCTGCGCCATGCCGCCGTGGTCTTGCCTTGCCGCGGCCGACGCTCTTCCCTCCGCCGTTCTCCGCCGGTATACGGAGCTCGTAGGAGCACGTTGCATGGCATGCGTGAGGTGCTTGAACGCGCACAGCGAGAAGAAGTGCCGGAACACGGCGAGCGACGGCGGCTACACCTACATGTTGGAACCGAGGATTGCCGGACAATCACAAAAACACGAGACTCATGATTTGGTGGGCGACGAACGCCCGCCACGGGGCGCCGAACGTCTTTTTGTCTGTATTTCTCTCAACTCGGCTCAAGTCCGAACACATCGATTACATGGTTGTCTTATACACCACGGCCAGCGCCCACACACCCACCTCTGCGAACTTCACGCGCACGCACGCATGGCATTCCTGAAGACTCGGCCTTCACTTCCTTCGTGAGCCTCTCGCTCTTCCGCGTGAACCAGTCTCCCCTGCTAATTCGCGAGCCGTGCTCACACTTGCAATCCGTCGATGCCGCTAACAACCAACTACTTGGCCTGACTCAATCACCGTGCAGCTCAACTGCACTCAACCTGAACGCACGCACACACACACGCGCTAATCAGCTAAACTAATCTAACATACATGCAAGTCCGGATTAGTGCTAACACTACACGCCGGCGAAGTGCCAGAGCACCACGAACCCCGGCATGGCGCGCTACCCGTTGGGCGTGACGCCGAAGTGGGCGAGCGCCTCGCAGAAGAAGCCGTGCAGTGGGATGCGCATCCCGGCCTCCAGCGCTTGCGCGTACACACAGACGGCGTCCGGCGGCGGCGGCGGCGGCGAGCGCGGCGTACTGCTTGTCAAGAGCGAGCCCGGCGGCAGCGACATGCTTCTGTACTGAAATCATGGGCTGCGCTGCTCTGAACTAAGATCTCGTGGCTCCATGCCTGGAACGTGCGCGTGCTCCCCACCGGGCTTGTACATGCACGGCCATCGGAAGCCACAGCTCGTGCCCGACTGGCATGACGGCGACACGGCCGACTTGGCGGCGGCGCGGCAGCTGCTGCAGGGCATCGTCACGCCGTCATGGGAGCGCGCGTTCACGGCCGCCAAGCCCTCCGACGTCATCGAGTCAACCTACATTGCGATCCTCCAGGTTCAGTACATGGATCACGCTAATGCACGCCGCGCGGGCACGTACACACTGACCTTATCACTCATGGCCGGGCATCATGCAATAAAGGTGGCGAACTATGCCTCTCCTTCTCGTTGGACCAAGCGAGGATGCTCCAGGACGATCTGGAGAAAGCGAAGGCCGAGCTCGCCGAGGCCGCGTTGTAGGAGTTCCTCGGATCGGCTCCGAGAAGTACAAGCGCTGGATGACGAAGGAGGCACTCAAGGGGTAAGAGCGTGGCATGGAGGACATGAAGCGCGCAGCCCTCCGGCTCCGCCCTCTTCCGGTCCCTGCCCAACCGAGCTGCACCTGCAGTAGTCAGAACTCAGAAGTCATGAGGCCGGCATCGGTTGCATTTCCCAGAGACAGAGAGAACGGAGGTACTGATCTCTTTTCATCACAAGACAGCAGCTCTTAATGAATATCAAAGTTTCCGATCATGTCTTCTCAATGGTGTTCAACATTTTCTATGCCCATTTCTCATCACTCATTTGTGGTTAGACCAATGTACTCACTAGTATGGTGCTTTGAGTGAGTAAAGTTAAACAAGAATTGGACATGGTTTTGAGTTAAAGCATATCAGTTTCGTTCTGTTTAGTGTAATGTCAATGAAACTGATATGCTTTTTTTCCGTTCTGCGTTTTCCACGTTTTGTCCTGCTCACTAATATGGTCTGGCTTACTGAATTAGAATTTCATGATGGATGTCAATGAAACCATAATCTTTTCCGTCGGTTTAACAAACAGAACATGACTATATTGGAACAAGGAGAATTCATATATATGGTTATGTGCCCATTGTGATGTTCATACAGACATACGACTAAGCACACACACCAATACAATACATTAAACATGGACTTAGATACTGACTAAAAACACTTTGATACTATAGTTTATATAGTGCGATGTTTATATGAAAACTAAATTATTCACTCTACAATACCAATCATAGCCTGCCTTCAACACGATTTGTGTGTGTGTGTGTGTGTGTGTGTGTGTGTGTGTGTGTGTGTGTGTGTGTGTTTTGATGTCGAACCACATGCATGCACCAACTAGTAGTACATGTTGTTCATCCATTCTTGAGGAGCAAAAGCTCCCAATTGATCCCTAGGAATAACATTCCCAGCAGTTCCTTCTATTGGTGGAGTTGCAGCAGAATACCTTATCTGTTGATCACCAGAAAAGGTTGCCTGACTGGTGCTCGCGTGAATGTTGTTGTACACGAATGGCGGCCAGACCTGGGTGAGGTTGTTCATGGCAGGTTGGGTCGAAGCATGGCCATGGGTGTAGCTGTTCGAGTTGTAGCTACCACCAGTGAAGGTGGGGGCTTCCCGTCCTTTAGAGTTGCACGCCATCCAAGGATCAACATCGTAAAGGCCAACATCATTGATATTGTGGCGCTGCTTGGCGGCGGTACCCTCTAGCCTACGGAAGTACTTCTGCGCATGGCTGGACACTTGGACCGGCGTTCTTGTTTTGACAAAGTGCCTGGAATTGTTCTTCCAGCCACCATGGTCGTAGATGCGCAACCCACGGAGAAATAACATTCAGTGAGATAATTAAGTTTCATGACAGTAAATATATGATTAAGCTACATCGTAAGCATAACACACAAGCATTAACGATACACAAAAGACAAGGGGAAATTTAAATAAATTGACCTTATTGGGATTTTTTTGATATACTAAGAAGAACACCCTACGAACCAATATCTCTCTTAAAAGGGATCATGTCTTGCCAAACCCCCCCCCCCCCCTCCCACACACACACACACACACACACACTTACTAAATAAGTGTGTGTCAATTATCTCCGGTACAAGTGAAAAATAAGGTAAAAAAATAGGATTCATGTCCACTCAAGTAAGATATGAATTCAAGATATCCAGGTAATTACTTGTGTTCCTCAGTTGACCAAGACCTCTTATTGTGCCCCGTCAGCTGCACAGAAGGCAGTTGCCTCGACGACTTCGGTACTACCTTCCTAGTTGGGATGTCCTCAGTTGTGATGGATCCACGCATCATCTCAATGTTGCCCATGGACGGATCCTCCACAGGCATCCCAATGTTCCGTTCAGGTCAATGCCCCCCCCCCCCCCCCCCCCCAGCAAGCCCACTGCCATTCTTCTCTTGGCGCTGCAACATCTCCGCCAAGATATCAAGATATAAGTCAGTTATCTCCTTCCATGGGAACTGTGCTTGCACGACATCCACGTTGTTGTGCTTAAGAAAGAGTGATTTTATCTCATCGATGTCAGAGGGGCTCCACTCCCCGTTGAACATGGGACCAACGTGAGAAGGCATGGAGGCAGGGGGTTTGAGCTCTAACCAACAATTGGAGATGAAGTGTGTCAAGAGGATTATTGGGATGAAGAGAATGGCAAGCACAAGTCCGATATTTATAGGCCTAAGGCGACAGTATATTTGTCATGGTTTGAATTAATTGATATTGGAGTAGTTGGAAAGGCAAGCATTGGATATTTTGAATATCCAATTCGAAGATATAGAGTCACGAAAAAGATTCATGTTGTAATCTATCAGGATATAGCATCGATCAAAAAGATTGAGATATCGATGACCAAGCCTCGCCAGTCTACAGATCTCAAGTCGTATGAAAACCAACGAACAGGTTGATGGTTTGGTTTAGGACGGCCTAAAGCACATATGTAAATTGAATTGGTATGCATCTGGTGGACCATCTATTTATACATGTATATCCTTTGGGGTACTGATGCAGACCATGCACAAGAACACGTGTGCACTCTCTCTCACGTGTGATCACTCTAAGGCATCAATTGTTTTTTTTTTTTTGAGAAATTACACAGTACAACTCAGACACTCACAACGCACGCACACTCACCCCTATGAGCGCACATACGCAAACCCTACCCCTATGAGCATCTTCGAAGACTGAGCCGGCAAATTCTCCAGATTCCCGAAGTCACCACTGGCGCCTCGCTGTCGACGGCCACGTCGCCTACCGCTGAAAGCACAAATGCCGTTAAATCCTAGAAAATTCGCTCCCACCGGGAGTCGAACCCAGGACCTCAAAGGTGTGAAAGCTTCGACGTGCATATTGTCAACTTGGCAATGCCAAGACATTCCTCTTGCAGGCCTCCATGGACTAGTGTGTCCAAGAACATAAGTACTCATTTAAACATGCGTGACTTTAGGCAACAACCTACAACATTGAGGTTTTGGCTGTGCATGCTAATGTAGTGTGTCATTGGAGATTGGCACACGTACTACACCGCCATGCATGCAAGGCTCGTTACACCGTTGCCGCCCTTCTCTGGAGCACACAGGATGGAGGAATACCAGGCCTGGTTTAGTACTCACCAGTTTGCTCTAAATTTTCGTGCATTACTTTCTCATAGGCAACCTAAAGTATAGATTTCCCTTCAAACTATTTTTGTAAAAGTTAGGAGGCCATATATGCTTGTCAAATAAAATTATGAGTTTCCTCGTGTTAGTTTAATATACATGGCACCGGTAAAAATTCATGCAAACGTCTGGCCATCTCTGCTGACACGTCGGAGGGCTTCGCGGACAAATACGGCGTGTTGCCTGTGAGCTCGCTCTTCACGGTCACCTTCTCCGCCGATGCTGTCGCGGCCGCCTTCTCTGCCCGCATGCTCCTCGTCGTGTCGTTGCAACTCGCCGGCGAGCGACGACGGGCCGACGGCCGTTGGCTGCTCCTCTGTTCATTCCTCACGACGGGCCTCGTTTTCTTAGTAGGGCCTTCAGCACGAGATGGACCCGTGGTACTGCAGCCTATAGACTCATACCGCTCTCTTCTATCTCATCATTTGCCTGCTCATTTCCTGCCGTTCGGCCGCGATCCAACGGCCAAAGCAACCTCAGGGATGGACGCCCCCGGTCTGCGAACAGGGCCGCCGTGGTCTCGTCTTGCCGCTGCTGACGCTCTTCCCTCCGCCGGCTGATGGAGGAGGCGCTCAAGGGGTACGAGCGCGGCATGGAGGCGCGTCGCACTCCGACTCCACCCTGACATCGAAGAGGACCGGCTGTTCGTGCCGCCTCGCGGTTTTCGGCAGCAGGCCCTGTTTTGTTCAGGCCATGCATGGAAGAAATCCTGCAGGACGACTCAACTGTTTCATGTGATGTTTCTGTAAATTCCTGCATCGCAAGGTAGCTTTTGGATGTAGATTTAGCTCTCGTCTTTTGGATCATCTTTGACATGGTGATGATCTCTTCTAGTAGGACCAAATGCCCGGTCAGTAGTAGCTGCAATCTGATCGAGTTTGTAGCAAAGTTTATTCAATGTATGGCTTGCTCTCAGAGACTGGAGCTTCTTTCCTGTTTAGGGAGTTCATCCCCTGACACATTCATCTCTTCATGCACAATCTTCAGCATCCATGCGCGATTAGGGAGTTCCTAACCAACATTTCACACAATCCAAATGCTGTCTCAGAGTACGATATTTCTACTAATAACATGCTTGTTTCAGGCCGCTTGAATGTCAGTCGAACCAGCAAAATACTACAATCCGCTGCTGTAACTTGACTGAAAAATGTCCACGGTAGTAGATGCAATCTGATGACGAATTCTAGAGTTGGGCTTGCTCTTAGACTCTAAGAGTATGGGAAGCCTCTTTCTTGTTTACCGTCATTGCCTGAGACATCCATATCTTTATGCACAATATTCAGAGAGAACCTTTACGGTGCACCATACTACTTGGAACTAAGAAGTAGTATGAACTTAATCTGACCGTTCATTGGTATGGGTATTATTGCAATTGTTTGCTATGTTAGTAGCGAACCGATACATAAGGGAGTTTTCCGCCGCCGCAGAGGCACTGGAGCCGCAGTTCACAATGACGCCGCCGCCGCTGCCGAGCGAGAGTCGACGAGGTCGCCTGGGAGTTTTCCGCCGGATTTTTGCGTACTCACCGGCGGAATGTAACACCCTGTGTTTTGCCCATATTTAAAAACCACTAAAAATTTGAACTTTTTCAAATTCGAACAAAATTCAATCAAAATAGAAGTCAAATTCATGCCAACTTCAAATTTCTGAATTTAAAACGTGCATCAAACACCACCATCTGCATATTTGGAATTTCCTGATTTTATTTATGTGTTCATTTGGTTTTGATCCTTTTTCAAATTTGAAATCCATTCAAATTTGAATCCTAGAAAATTTCTGGAAATGTTTAAACTTTCTTTTCCCTCCCGGGCCGCCCCTCTTCCTTCCTTGCCGCCGGCCCACTTCCCCTCTTCTCTCCCTTTCCCTCTCGCGGGCCGAGCAGGCCATCCCTCACTCTAGCCCAGCAGCCCGCGCCAGCCTGCTCTTTCGCGCTGAGCCACTGACAGGTGGGCCCCACCTGTCAGCGTCGTCTTCCTCTGGCAACGGCGCAGCGCGCCCATGCTGGCCGTCCTCGCCGCGTCTCGTCGCGCTACACCGCCGCCGCAGGGACTTCACGTGCACACGCGCGCCTCGTCGCCTCGTCCCGTCGCTCCGTCCCATCCGCCAACCCCGCAGCAGAGCGCCCAGCCTCCCAACTTGACCGACGACCATGACCCGCGGAAGACCGACGAACGCCCACACCTCAACGTCAGCCCGCGCCAGCACGGCCTCGTCGCGTCTCGTCCGCAGCCTCACGCCCTCGTCATCCCGCGCATGGGCGTCGTCCTTCCTCTGGCGCTTCCGTCGCGTCGCATTGAAGCCCGGCGACCGAGCCGACGACTGAAGCTCGGACCGCGCCTAACGGCTCCTCCTCGGCCGCCTATAAAAGGCCGCTGAGCTCCACGCCGCGTCCCTCTCCACCCTTCCGAGCTCAATCTCGCCCAATCCACGCCCGAGCACCATCAATTCCAGTTTTCCCCGCCGTCTCCCTCAACTCCGGCGGCCCTCCAAATCGTGAAATTGCCGGCCGACCAGTAAAGCTCCGCCCTCTTCTCTTCTTCCCTGGCGTCTCTGTGCCTTCCCTAACCTCTTGCGCCTCGCCATTTTTGCAGTTGAGCTGCAGAGCATGGCGGGCAAGGGCGGCTAGGGTTCCGGCCACCGCGAGCACGTCGACGTCAAGCCTCCGTCCCTCCTCCGCCTTCTTCGAGCCCACTGTGAGCTCCGCCTCCCTCTCCTTTCTTTCCCGCGCCTTCAATTTCCTCGCCCCGCGCACTGGCGCGTGCTCCGCGTCGAGCACCGCCACCCGCCGCCGCGCGAACTCGTCGCCGGCAGGCTTCCCGGCCGCGCTCGGCCCAGCCAAGGCGCGCGCCAGCTTCCCCGCGCACGCGCGCACCCGTGCAGCCACACGAGCACGCTGAATCGCCCGCGCGCGCGTCGTTCCCTCGCGCGCAGTGGCGCCGCCGCACTCCGGCGAGCCCGCGTCACCGCTCCGCCCGCCGCCGTCATCAACACGTAGGCGTAGGAGCTCCGCCGCGCCGCGTGGAGCCCGTAGGTGCTTACCTCGTCGCGAGCCGTGTCCCGTAGCCACCGCCGGTGAGCATTCCGGCGACGCGCCGCCGCGCGCACCCCGCTCCGGCGTCGTCTGGCCGCGCCGCGCCACAATCCGACGTGGCATGCCACGTCGGCACGCGGGCCCGCGACGACTGGGTCGCCTCGCCACGCGGCAGACCCGGTGCACCGTGCACCAGCCTCACAGACGCGCTCGGTCCACCGCCCCGTGGACCGAGCTCACGGCACAGTACCGTACAGTGGACCTGACTCTGCTGGCCCACTTGTCAGCCTCACCCACGCTCTGTAAATGCCAGATCTACACGCAGTTTGTACCCAGAAGTTTATTTCGAGCACTTTCCTTTATCAGAAAAATTCCATAAAATTCCTAAAAATACTAGATTATCTCCTAACCATTTTGCAACACTTGTTTAGTCCATAATAATTAGGATTATGTCTATGGTTAATTACTTAGCTTAATCCTATTTAGTTCCTATGTTGCAAACTTGTAAAATCTACATCTTCTTCATCTTAGCTCCAATTTTGGTGATTCTTTCACCAAAATTCATCAAAAATCATGAGCTAATTGTTGTTGCCAAAACGCTCTGTTGTTGATCTCTTTTTGGTCTTCATTTGATTTATTTACTTGTTAGCTTAATTGTTTGATCGGTAGATTTATTCGATCGTTGTTTACTTTTAATCATTAGAGGAGCAAGCTTTTGAGGAAGGAGCTGAGGATCCGGATTTCGAGGACTTAGAAGAAGAAGACTTTGGTGAAGGCAAGTTCTAACCCCTTTGATCATGTTGTCCCTATATTTGCAAATATCCAACTTAGAGCCCAGTTTAGAAATAAAATGAGCATGATGTTTAAATGTGATTTAAATGCTTAGTATGATCCTAAGTACTGTTGATTGCCATGCCTTGACATTGCTTATCCTGATTCCTTTGTTAGACCTAGAATTCACTATCATTAATTCTTTAATGATATGCTGAAATGATATGCTGCTTAGGACTTATTATCATGTGTACTTAATTAATCTTGATATACATACTTTTTGGTGTGAAATGGTGTGTGTTTGGTGGAGTGTGTGTGAATAGGAAATGTGGGATGGTAATATACTAGTGATACTTGTGCAATCCATAGTGGGGATATTTTCCTGGCAGGAGCAGGCGAGGTAGTCCTCAGTGGGGAGGCCTATCTCTGGGATGCGATTCCTCCTTTGAGGATAGCTATTGAAGATGCTTGCTTCGGTCGTATAAGGACCGGTTCATATGCCGCCTTGCCTAGCACCTTTCGTACAACCACATGCCTTGAATGGGAAAGGTTTGGAACCACACCCTACTATAGTGTTCACCCGGTACCCACCTGGAGGGCAGGAGTTGCGGCGGAAGCCAGGAGAAGACTCGACATAGCAGGTGTTGGGATCCGGCATATGGTGTTAATCAGGCCTTTCTACATGATAATCAGTCCGCAGACGCCCACCAGATTGCAGCTCGCAAGACCCTGCTACTCTTCTGCCAGCGCCACGAGGAGGAGGTACGTGACACCCTGTGTCGCTACTTCCCGCTGTACGAGCACACCGAGGCACAGTGGCAGTACAGGTTGAGTGCTCTACAGGGACCGGACCAGCGTGAGGAGGACCCCACTGTGGTAGCGTCCGCTTGGTACATAATGGCCATGGACAGTCTGTTCGAGTCACGCCAGAGAGGGTTCGTGAGCAGTATCACCAGAGCTGAGGCAGCAGAGACTAGAGAGAGAGATCTCCAGGAGCAGCTTCAGCAGACCCAGACTCAGCTTGCAGAGGTCCAGGCACAGTCCACACAGACAGCGCACATCCTTGAGTCGACTGCACAGATGTGGGATGAGGACACGCAGAAGCTCACAGAGGTTCAGGCCCAGCTTGCAGCAGCCCAGGCACAGCTTGCACAGCTCCAGACCCAGCTCACCGAATCCCAGACAGAGCAGGCACAGATTCAGTCCACCCTCGAGGCAGCTATGGGCCTCTGGGAGGAGGACGCCCTGTACCTTATCAGAGAGGTTGACCGCTGCTACGTGAGACTTCACCAGGTTGAAGCAGGACCCCGTCGCAGGTTCACCCCGAGGATCAGAGGTCCCAGACGCCACCTGCACTACGCTTGCCCGACAGACTCAAAGGGTAACTCCAGTGACAGTGAGGACTCAGGAGGCGCAGGACCGTCAGGGGGAGCACAGCAGGCAGCCCCAGCTTCCCCAGAGGTTGCACCAGCTCCAGCTTCCCCAGAGGTTGCACCGGCTCCAGTTCCTACAGAGGTTGCACCAGTTCCAGCTCCAGCACCAGCTTACGGTTTTCTGTCGGAGTCTGACGAGGAGCCCTCAGAGGAGGAGGATGCCCAGATGGCAGAGGACGACCCTGAGCTAGAGTTACTAGAGGACCCTCTGCAGGGTGAGGAGGACACTGAGACCGAGCACGAGATGGATTATCCGACGGATAATGACACTGACTACTCAGACTCGATGGACGAGGACGACTTCCCAGAGATCGACCTATCTCCACCACACTACGACCTAGTGATGGAGGAGGTAGGCAATGTCGTCAACTTCTGGGTCAACGTCGACGACCAACCAGTGGTGATTGACCCACCACCTCAGCAGGAGCCAGCACCAGTTGCACCCCCAGCTCAGCAGCAGCCAGCACCTGTTGCACCCCCAGCGCAGCAGGAGCCAGCACCCGTTGCACCCGCAGCGCAGCAGCAGCCAGTACTTCTTGTACCACCAGCTCACCACCAGCTAGCTCTTGTGGCACCTCCAGCAGCTCAGCACCCGCTAGCACTTGTTGCACTTGGACCGCTGTTTCCGTACCAGCCAGTTCTTGCACCACCCACAGCTCAGCACTACCCAGCAGCTCCACAGCAGGCCCCGCAAATGCTCGGAGACGCAGACCTCTTCGAGTACTACCAGCTACTCCGTGCCCACGAGGAGTGGAGTGACCCCTACGACCTGTACCGTGCGTGGCGCAGGGACCACGGTTACGACCAGTACTGAGGAGCAGCTACCCCAGTTGGGGTCAGTTACCAGCAGCACTTGTGGCAGCAGTGCTTGTATCCGTAGTTAGTAGCTAGCAGTTTGTAATCAGTCCAGCAGATATGTGTCGTTGTATCCTAGAGTACCATGTTGTTGAGTCCTGTTGTTTAGTTGTAGCCATCAAGTCCTCCTGTGTAAGGGCTTGGGTATGTATGATCGAACTCTGTTATGATGCTTATGTATGCTGTGATGATGTAATGATGTTGGATCTTATTGTTTGTGTGTTAGCAAATCTTGTGTTCCTGTCTTGTTACCTAGTTTCAGCTTGCCTCAACCTCGACTTGTTCTCACCTTTCGCAATCCTCTGTCAACTAAATAGATGCCTCCCGCAAGGCGGTCTGCCCGAGTGCGACAGCGTCGTGAACGTCAAGTTGCACACGACGAGGATGCCCCAGGGCAGGGCGGTGCACGTGGACGTGGAAGAGGCAGAGTCAACCACCAGCGTGGCAGAGGTGGGGGCAGAATTGGAGGACATGACCAAGAAGATGAGGCAAGCCAGAACAATCAGAACAATCAGGACAACAAGAATGACCAGGAAGGCCAGGGTGAAGGTGGAGGTCATCAACAAAACCAGAACCGAGGTGGAGGAAACCAGAACCGTGGCAGAGGTGGGCGAGGTGGACGAAATAGACCCTTGCCCAACCCGCCTGTCACCAACCTTGTTACTGTGATGGACAACCAGACTCGTCTGATGGAAATCATTGCTCAAGGACTCCTTGACCGTGCACCAGGTCTCCAGACCAAGATGTCAGAATTCATGAGACTCAGGCCACCGACCTTTGAGAATGCCGAAGAAGACCCTCTGGCAGCAGATGATTGGCTGAGAGGCATCACCAAGAAGCTTCAGGTTGTGAACGCCAATGACTGGGAGAAAGTCCTTCTAGCATCGCACCAACTCATGGGAGCAGCCAGTGAGTGGTGGGACAACAACCGTGAAGCTACAGAGGATCCCGATGCTATCACTTGGGATGAATTCCAGGAGGAATTCAGGAGGTACCATATCCCTGAGGGTATCATGGACATGAAGGCAGATGAGTTTCGCTCACTGAAGCAAGGAGCCAGGACTGTGAACCAGTACATCAGGAAGTTCATGAAACTCGCACGTTATGCACCGGAAGATGTGAACACTGACAAGAAGAAGCAGGACCGCTTCAAGAAGGGACTGAGTCCTAGTTTGAAGATGCAGTTGGTCACTCACATCTATCCAGACTTCAACACTCTGATGAACCGTGCCATTCTTCTGGAGGATGCACGTTCTCACATCGAGAGTGACAGGAAGCGCAAGTTCAACGCGCAGAAGTTCAGACAGCAGGAAAGAAACCAGAGATCAAGAAGCAACTTCTCTCAGAAGCCTAGGTACCAGCCAACCATGCAGTACAGGGCCTCATCATCAAACCAGCAGAATGCAGCACCCTCTTACCGTAACCAGAATCCTAGCAGCCAGCCGAGGAGCAGTGCCAGTGTTGCCCAGCCAGCTCAGAGTGACAATAGAACATGCTTTAACTGCCGTGAACCAGGTCACATGATTGCCAAGTGACCTTATATGAACCAGAATCAAGCTCCAGCTCAGTCTCATCAGCAAAGCAACACCAGAACTGCAGTGTCAGGAGTCGGACGTGGTGGACAGCAACCCTCAGGACAGCAGCGAAGGAACAACCAGACATTCGGTCGAGACAGAGTCAACCACATTGACACCCAGGAAGCTGAGGAGGCACCAGATGTTGTCCTCGGTGAGTACCTTGTGAACTCCACTCTTGCAACAGTTTTGTTTGATTCTGGAGCTTCGCATTCGTTCATATCTTCAAGGTTTGTTGCTGCACATGGTTTTCCAACTGTTTTGCTCAAACAACCACTGATAACACGCTCTCCTGGAGCGGAAATCAAGTGTTTGTTGGGATGTCCCCGGGTTAAGATTCTTTTAAGTGGGGTAGTATTCCTAGCAAACTTAATAGTTCTCCAGTCAGCCAAAATAGATGTTATCCTTGGAATGGACTGGTTGAGCAAACATCAAGGCAATATAGCCTGTGATACCAGGAAAGTCTCTTTAGTGAACCATCAAGGTATAAAGGTTGAATGTGAGCCAAGAAGAGTGAAGGCCCCACCTATGGTATGCAGTTTAGAAGCCACACCACTAGAGGAAGTACCAGTCGTCTGTGAGTACCCAGACGTCTTCCCAGATGAATTACCTGGAATGCCACCGGACCGAGACATAGAGTTCATCATTGATCTCGTTCTCGGAACTTCTCCAATAGCTAAGAGACCCTACCGGATGGCAGCTAATGAGTTAGCAGAATTAAAAGAACAGATAGCAGAGTTACAAGAGAAAGGTTTCATAAGACCAAGCTCTACCCCTTGGGGATCACCTGTTCTGTTTATCAAGAAGAAAGATGGCAGTCTCAGGATGTGCATTGACTACCGTTCACTCAATGAAGTCACTATCAAGAACAAGTACCCACTGCCCAGGATCGATGACTTGTTTGATCAGTTGAAGGGAGCCAAGTTTTTCTCCAAGATTGACTTGAGATCAGGGTATTACCAGCTGAAGATTCGAGAAGGAGACATACTCAAGACAGCCTTTGTCACTCGCTATGGTCAGTATGAGTTTACAGTGATGCCCTTTGGACTCACCAATGCACCAGCATACTTCATGAATCTGATGAACAAGGTCTTCATGGAAGAGTTAGATCGGTTTGTCGTTGTCTTTATTGACGACATTTTGATCTACTCTAAGAGCGCAAAGGAACATGAACAACACCTGAGAGTTGTACTTGAGAAGTTAAGAGCACATGAGCTTTATGCCAAGTTCAGCAAGTGTGAGTTCTGGTTAAAAGAAGTTGCTTTCCTCGGTCATATCTTGACTGAAGAAGGTATTGCAGTAGACCCAGCTAAAGTTGAAGCAGTTACCAACTGGAAGCAACCCACCAATGTGATAGAAGTCAGAAGTTTTCTTGGACTGGCAGGTTACTACCGTAGATTCATAGAAGGGTTCTCCAAGTTAGCCAGACCAATGAATGCCCTGACCCAGAAAGGAAAAGAATTCAAGTGGGCAGAAGCTTGTGAGAAGAGCTTCCAAGAGCTAAAGAAAAGGTTGACAACAGCCCCGGTGCTAACCCTATCGGATATATATCGAGATTTTGTCGTATACTGCGACGCATCTCGACAAGGTTTGGGTTGTGTGCTAATGCAAGATGGACGAGTATTGGCTTATGCATCAAGGCAGCTGAAAGTTCATGAGCAGAACTATCCAACACATGATCTGGAGTTAGCAACAGTTATTCATGCTCTAAAGATATGGAGACACTATCTTATTGGAAATAAGTGTGAAATCTTCACAGACCATAAGAGTCTGAAGTACATCTTCACACAGTCAGACTTAAACCTCAGGCAGAGACGGTGGTTAGAGTTGATCAAAGACTACAATCTGGAAATACAGTATCACCCTGGAAAGGCCAATGTAGTTGCAGATGCACTGAGTCGCAAGGCTCACTGCAACAACATTAAGTTACATAAGAAAAGACCTGAGTTACTGGCAGAGTTCAAGCGATTAAATCTTCATTTCACCCAGCCAAGTCAGATAAACAACCTGTGTGTGGAGCCAACTCTAGGAAGCCTAATCCGAAAAGCTCAAGTGGATGATGAGGAAATACATGATCTCAAAACTAAAACCGGAATGGATAAGGCACCAGGATTCAGAGTACATGATCAAGACACCTTATGGTACAAAGATCGAATCTGTGTACCCAAGAATGGTGGGTATCAGCAGCTTATTATGGATGAAGCCCACAACTCCGCTTACTCCATCCACCCAGGAAGCACCAAGATGTACTTCGATCTGAAACCGAAGTATTGGTGGTCAGGAATGAAGAAGGATATAGCAGAATTTGTTGCCCGATGTGATATCTGCAGCAGAGTCAAAGCAGAACATCAGAGACCTGCAGGGTTGTTGCAACCACTGCATGTTCCCGTGTGGAAATGGGATGAGATCAGCATGGACTTCATTGTGGGCTTACCCCGCACTCAAAAAGGGAATGATTCAATATGGGTCATAGTGGACCGTCTGACAAAGGTTGCACACTTCATACCTGTCAAGACAGTCTATAGAGGCGACAAGTATGCTCAGTTGTATCTGGATCACATACTCAAGTTGCATGGAGTTCCAAGCAGGATAATCCCAGATAGAGGGACCCAATTCACCTCAAAGTTCTGGAAAAGTTTGCACGAGTTATTGAAAACCAAGCTGGATTACAGCTCTGCATATCACCCGCAGACAGATGGACAGACTGAAAGAGTCAATCAAATCCTGGAAGATATGTTAAGAGCGTGTGTGCTAGCCTATGGAAAGGATTGGGAGAAAAGTCTTTCCTTTGCAGAGTTCTCCTACAACAACAGTTATCAGGCCAATGGCACCCTTTGAAGCTCTTTATGGCAGAAAGTGCAGAACCCCTATAATGTGGTCAGAAGTAGGAGAACGATCCTTCTTTGGACCGGCAATCATTAGAGATGCCGAAGAAAAAGTAGCACTGATCAGAGATAACCTGAAGGCAGCCCAGAGCAGGCAGAAAAGCTATGCAGATACCCGTCGCAGAGATCTGAGCTTTGAAGCAGGAGACTATGTGTACCTCAAGGTATCACCGATACGAGGTACCAGAAGGTTCAGAGTCCGAGGAAAGTTGGCACCCAGATATATTGGACCTTTCAAGATACTCAAGAAGATTTGAGCAGTAGCTTACCGCCTCGAGCTCCCCGAAGAAATGTCAGACATCCATAATGTCTTCCATGTCTCACAGTTGAAGAAATGTCTGAGAGTCCCAGAAGAGATAGTACCACCGGAGGTAATGGATCTTCAACCGGATCTCCGTTATCAAGAGAGGCCTATCAAGATTTTGGATGTTGCTACTCAGTCCACAAGAAGGAATGCCATACGGTTTTGCCGAGTGCAATGGAGCAATCACACAGAAGCAGAGGCTACATGGGAACGTGAGGATAATCTTAAGAAGGAGTTTCCCTACTTGTTCGAGGAAAAGCCTGAATCTCGAGGACGAGATTCTGTTTAAGTGGGGTAGGTTTGTAACACCCTGTGTTTTGCCCATATTTAAAAACCACTAAAAATTTGAACTTTTTCAAATTCGAACAAAATTCAATCAAAATAGAAGTCAAATTCATGCCAACTTCAAATTTCCGAATTTAAAACGTGCATCAAACACCACCATCTGCATATTTGGAATTTCCTGATTTTATTTATGTGTTCATTTGGTTTTGATCCTTTTTCAAATTTGAAATCCATTCAAATTTGAATCCTAGAAAATTTCTGGAAATGTTTAAACTTTCTTTTCCCTCCCGAGCCGCCCCTCTTCCTTCCTTCCCGCCGGCCCACTTCCCCTCTTCTCTCCCTTTCCCTCTCGCGGGCCGAGCAGGCCGTCCCTCACTCCAGCCCAGCAGCCCGCGCCAGCCTGCTCTTTCGCGCTGAGCCACGGCCCCACCTGTCAGCGTCGTCCTCCTCTGGCAACGGCGCAGCGCGCCCATGCCGGCCGTCCTCGCCGCGTCTCGTCGCGCTACACCGCCGCAGCAGGGACTTCACGTGCACACGCGCGCCTCGTCGCCTCGTCCCGTCGCTCCGTCCCGTCCGCCAACCCCGCAGCAGAGCGCCCAGCCTCCCAACTTGACCGGCGACCATGACCCGCGGAAGACCGACGAACGCCCACACCTCAACGTCAGCCCGCGCCTCGTCCGCAGCCTCACGCATGGGCGTCGTCCTTCCTCTGGCGCTTCCGTCGCGTCGCATTGAAGCCCGGCGACCGAGCCGACGACTGAAGCTCGGACCGCGCCTAACGGCTCCTCCTCGGCCGCCTATAAAAGGCCGCTGAGCTCCACGCCGCGTCCCTCTCCACCCTTCCGAGCTCAATCTCGCCCAATCCACGCCCGAGCACCATCAATTCCAGTTTTCCCCGCCGTCTCCCTCAACTCCGGCGGCCCTCCAAATCGTGAAATTGCCGGCCAACCAGTAAAGCTCCGCCCTCTTCTCTTCTTCCCTGGCGTCTCTGCGCCTTCCCTAACCTCTTGCGCCTCGCCATTTTTGCTGTTGAGCTGCAGAGCATGGCGAGCAAGGGCGGCTAGGGTTCCGGCCACCGCGAGCACGTCGACGTCAACCCTCCGTCCCTCCTCCGCCTTCTTCGAGCCCACTGTGAGCTCCGCCTCCCTCTCCTCTCTTTCCCGCGCCTTCAATTTCCTCGCCCCGCGCACTGGCGCGTGCTCTGCGTCGAGCACCGCCACCCGCCGCCGCGCGAACTCGTCGCCGGCAGGCTTCCCGGCCGCGCTCGGCCCAGCCAAGGCGCGCGCCAGCTTTCCCGCGCACGCGCGCACCCGTGCAGCCACACGAGCACGCTCAATCGCCCGCGCGCGCGTCGTTCCCTCGCGCGCAGTGGCGCCGCCGCACTCCGGCGAGCCCGCGTCACCGCTCCGCCCGCCGCCGTCGTCAACACGTAGCCGTAGGAGCTCCGCCGCGCCGCGTAGAGCCCGTACGTGCTTACCTCGTCGCGAGCCGTGTCCCGTAGCCACCGCCGGTGAGCATTCCGGCGACGTGCCGCCGCGCGCACCCCGCTCCGGCGTCGTCTGGCCGCGCCGCGCGACCATCCGACGTGGCATGCCACGTCGGCACGCGGGCCCGCGACGACCGGGTCGCCTCGCCACACGGCAGACCCGGTGCACCGTGCACCAGCCTCACAGACGCGCTCGGTCCACCGCCCCGTGGACCGAGCTCACGGCACAGTACCGTACAGTGGACCTGACCCCGCTGGCCCACTTGTCAGCCTCACACACGCTCTGTAAATGCTAGATCTACACGCAGTTTGTACCCAGAAGTTTATTTCGAGCACTTTCCTTTATCAGAAAAATTCCATAAAATTACTAAAAATACTAGATTATCTCCTAACCATTTTGCAACACTTGTTTACTCCATAATAATTAGGATTATGTCTATGGTTAATTACTTAGCTTAATCCTATTTATTTCCTATGTTGCAAACTTGTAAAATCTATATCTCCTTCATCTTAGCTCCAATTTTGGTGATTCTTTCACCAAAATTCATCTAAAATCATGAGCTAATTGTTGTTGCCAAAACTCTCTGTTGTTGAACTCTTTTTGGTCTTCATTTGATTTATTTACTTGTTAGCTTAATTGTTTGATCGGTAGATTTATTCGATCGTTGTTTACTTTTAATCATTAGAGGAGCAAGCTTTTGAGGAAGGAGCTGAGGATCCGGATTTCGAGGACTTAGAAGAAGAAGACTTTGGTGAAGGCAAGTTCTAACCCCTTTGATCATGTTGTCCCTATATTTGCAAATATCCAACTTAGAGCCCAGTTTAGAAATAAAATGAGCATGATGTTTAAATGTGATTTAAATGCTTAGTATGATCCTAAGTACTGTTGATTGCCATGCCTTGACATTGCTTATCCTGATTCCTTTGTTAGACCTAGGATTCACTATCATTAATTCTTTAATGATATGCTGAAATGATATGCTGCTTAGGACTTGTGATAGCTATTGAAGATGTGAATAGGAAATGTGGGATGGTAATATACTAGTGATACTTGTGCAATCCATAGTGGGGATATTTTCCTGGCAGGAGCAGGCGAGGTAGTCCTCAGTGGGGAGGCCTATCTCTGGGATGCGATTCCTCCTTTGAGGATAGCTATTGAAGATGCTTGCTTCGGTCGTATAAGGACCGGTTCATGTGCCGCCTTGCCTAGCACCTTTCGTACAACCACATGCCTTGAATGGGAAAGGTTTGGAACCACACCCTACTATAGTGTTCACCCGGTACCCACCTGGAGGGCAGGAGTTGCGGCGGAAGCCAGGAGAAGACTCGACATAGCAGGTGTCGGGATCCGGCATATGGTGTTAATCAGGCCTTTCTACATGATAATGATGATATTGTGAAGCCCCTGATTGCAGTATTTCCGTGGTGGTGACACCAAGTAGGTACGGGACCATTAGTATGCCTGTCCAATCCATGACGATGGGAAGGGCTGGCATGCCTTGTGGGGAATTGTGTACAACCTCTGCAGAGTTACAAACCTATCATGATAGCCGTGTTCCACGGTAATGGGCAACGCGAAAGCTTGTGCCACACAATGATTAGTATAACGGTGTGAGTTACTTCCTTGGTGCATTTTTGGAATACTCCGGTGTGGAACCGTGCGCTGGTTTCCTGCCAGCATTAAAATTTGGGAACTGGCGGGATGGACTGCATCTCCCCCAGGGCCACAACCCCACTAAATACCACTGATAACCTTGATAGTAGTTTGTGAACTGTTTTATTTTCCAAACAACCGTTGCATAAAACTGGCTTTCCGCCCAGATGATAAACCCTGAGCCTATCCTTTGGTTTCACCTTTGCATTAAAGTATCCCTCATTGTTAGGACTTGCTGAGTACCTTATGTACTCACCTTTGCTTTAATCATTCAGATGAAGAGCCAGAGTACATGGAGGATGGTGATGAAGAGTAAGGTCCTATCTGCACTCAAGATACCTGTGCTAGTGCCGTTTCCATCTCCCGCTGTAGTAGTGTTTAAGTGGTTCTATTGTTGCAGCCCACCAGCTTAATGCTTGTTGTAATAAAGTGGCCCTTGGCCGGTCGTTGTAAGACCTTTTATGTATGAAGACTTGTATGAGACTTGATAATATTTATGTAAGTGATGACTCTGTGATATTCATTCTGTGTAAGTGTTTGTATCAGCGTCTGATCCAGGGACTGATACGGTAAGCAGTAGTGCTTCAGAAATGGGGTACGACACGGAAGTGCCGATCCATTTGAGGGACAACCGGCCGCCGCGCCGACGCCTCGCCGCCGCCAACCAGCGCACGAGCAGCCGACGATCTCACCTCGATGCCTCTGGATGGATTCCCACCTACCTGCCCGCGCCAGTGCGGATCCCTGCTCCGTTGGCCCAGAACGGCAGGGCCTCGCGCATCACCGGCGACCAGCCGGTCTTGAACAAGGATCACACCGTGGTTTGGCGATGAGCTGGCTACCGTGATGTTCTGGTTCATCGACATTTGCTGACATTTCTGCTCTTTGTTGGAACAAAAAAAAAAATCCAATGTCTCGCTGAAAGTAGTTTCTGACGTATTGTGATCAAGCTCAGTCAGAAGATGGAAGAGAAGCCGATGTTGCTGTGGTCAGAAGGACAGCAAGGAATCGAGAGAAGCAATCAGCAACATGGAGCTGCTAGTGTGATCTTTGACAATGCTGTTTTGCTGGGGCAGCAAGTTTGTTAATAGCATAGGGTATACTTCTATTTTCGGATGAACAAAAGGCTTGTATTCAGTGTATATATTTAGCTTAATTTCAGTGACCATTTATTTATAATTTAGTGGTCTGAAGTTCCATTCTAATAATTGAAGTTTACACATGCAGTTAGAATCACCGTTAATGTTAATTTTCAGTATCGATTGGGAACAAAGCTTTTTGTTCAGACGAATTTAGCGGCCGTATGATACAACAGAACCTATGCACAAAGGAAATGCATGGTAACTAAAAGAATAGAAGAAGGATAAGTGGTTCTGGCCTATGGCTAGTTTGTATTTCTCGTGCATGTAACAATATATTTTTGAAAGTACAACAGAACCTATATGCACAAAGGAAATTGTTCTGCAGTACAGTTGCAATTGTCTGACAGCAATAGTGTGCTTGCCTGCTTGGGTGAACCAGAGAGTCATTTTTTCCATGCCATGCCGGATGATTGTTTGTTTAGACAGGTAGCAGCACCAGTTCTTAGTGTACATAGATTTGCCCAACAGATTTCATTGCCGAGAAGCAACCAATTTTGGACAATATAGGGAGTTGAAAAATATATTAACCAGGTACACAATGGTCACATATTTGTAGAACTATTAAGTGCACCGTTTTTTGCCCGTCAACATCTCAATTGAATAATCAATGTGCAAACTCGACATCAGTGGACAAAACACAAAATGTTTCATATTGATTACAAACACGAGTACAGATCTCAGAATGATATTTAAATATAGTATCATGAACAAAGTGGCCACCGGAGCAGCGCCGTGTCGCCGTCCAAGGAGTTGTGAATGCCGCTGTGGTGTTGTGATGAGGCGGCGGAGGCGGCACCGTGGTGATCGGAAGCAGCAACACTGGCCGAGGCGGCGGCAAACGAACGCCCAAATCCTGAGACTCATGACTACGGCTCGCGATGCGGAGGCGGACGGGCTCACGACGCTAGCCACAGGAACCGCGTCGCGGGCTGCCACACGCCGCGCCACACCGTCGCCGCCGGTCACAGCCGTGATTGAGGAAACATCGGCAGGTGATGCGCTAGGGTTCGAGAAATTATGAAAGGAGAGAGACGGGAACGAACAGGAACAAATCGAATCGACAATTATTTGTGAGATGTAGTAGCCCTTTTTAATTAGATCTAGGAAATTACTAAGGTGCCATTATTTTTTTTTTCCACCAGTACCCTCAAATTTTTTATACCACTTTAAAACATTACCATTCTATTGGAGAGGTTTTAAAGTAGTATGAAGTGCATCTGAACGGTTAGATTAAGAAAAATGAACGGCCCACGTTAATTTAGGTGCACCGTAAAGGTTCTATATTCAGATACGCTGCGCGATGAGGGAGTTCCGCCCCACCATTTCCTGCAGTCCAAATGTAGTCACAAAATCTCTTGTTTTACTGTTCCCATTCTAATACTAGCTGGTGCTGGACAGATTAATAAAAATTCCTCATGATACAGGCTTGTTTCAGGCAGTCACATTCTGCCGGAATCGGTGTACGGACGAGTTCTTGGCCCAATGCAAACGGTCAGCCAATGTTATGCCGGCTAGGAAGGTAAAATATGCGGAACTTCGTGATTTCTTCTTGCTAATTCAAATTTCACACAGTTCACACTTACATTTATTAAAATAAAATTTCCATGTCACAACCTACTTTTGGAAATAAATTTTCTGAAAACTACTCAATTAGTTCTGGTCTTTCTTCTCCAAAATTTTGTTTACTAGCCACCCACACAAATTTGCTATAGCAACTTTGATTCTCCGTTTTCGTATGCTTGTTATCTACAAATTTACTCTTGCAATTCGTTGACTCTATATTACGCGTATATATATTTGAATAAGTAAACAATGCTGGTGTATACATTAGGAGCAGATTAAAATCCTTTTTTTAAAGAAGGAAAATCTGGCAGGCGCAATGCCTTTGCATATTCTAAAAAGGAAGAACAAGTCCACAGAGTACAGTGACACGAGCTTCCAGCTAGAGATGCTGAAAACGCTCACACATGAAAAACGGGTAAAAACAGGTTCGAAATAGAAACACGGAGCAGACTGGAAAAGAGATGTCGGCCCCTGTAGCCAACCAAAAAGATGTCGCGGCTGGCAAAGAGAACCTTACGAACAGGCTGCTCGCTACTGAAGTAGTACTGAACTCCTCCTATCCATTCGCTGCTGCGGCCGCAAAGCGAAGTTGAGTTGGAGGTTCGTACTCACACAAGATGTTTTCATCCCCCTCCACCGCGTCCTCCTTCCAGACCATGGCGTTCGACGGCAGCGAGACTGACGATGGCGGCGGTGGGAGCGCGCTCTCGCGGCCTGCGGCCGCGCGCATCGCCTCGCGCTTCCGGAGCCAGAAGCCGCTTGTCGCCCTCTGCAAGAAGCACGGGGTCGACCCGGAGGAGTTCACGCCGCTACCCGCCGGGCCCAGGCGCGCGTGCTCGCCTCCACCGGCCGGCGCCGTGTGCGTGTACGCGGACGCGCTGGAGGCCGGGATGCGCGTCCCGCTGCACCCTTTCTTCTGCGAGGTGCTCTCCCACTTGGGCGTCGCGCCGAGCCAGCTCGCGCCCAACGCCTGGCGCGTCATGGCGGGCTTCCTCGCGCTCTCCCGCTCCGCCGGCGTCCAGCATCCGCCGTCGGTCTCTGTTTTCCGGCACTTCTTCGCGCTGCAAATGTTGAAGTTCAAGGGCTGGTATTGTTTCAAGGGGAGGGACCCCGCCAGCGCGCTCTTCATGGGGCTGCCGCGCTCCATCAAAGGGTGGAAGGAGGGGTTCTTCTTCCTCGTTTCGCGGTCGACGCCGTGGCCGTGCCCCGTCCTGTGGGGAGAACCGACCAAGAGCTCCACTGCGGCACCGGTGCTTACAATCCAGCAGAGGCGCGTGGCGTTGAAGCTGCTACGCGCACGAGGCGCCGCCGCGGTTGATCTGCGCGGCGAGATCAACATTCCCGCGGAAAAAGAAACTACTCCTTGCGCTCCACCGCCGCGTTCCCGGCGTCTTACTGCTGCCAAAGGTACGTACGTTGTAAAACGTCGAACACCTGCCGTGCATGGCCCCCGTGGGTTTTATATATAAAGCAAATGACTCGATGTTGTGTTATTGTTATTTGTGAGCTACTAGGAGGGATGGATGCATCGACCTACGCCATGCTGCAGAATCTTCGGGCAGAGAAGGCGGCCGCGCAGGCGTCGCCGGAGGAAGTGCTCGTGAAGAGCGACCCGCCTCGGTTTCGCGGGAAGAAGAGGAGGAGGCCAGCGGAAGACGGCACAGAGCATGGGCTGCGTCGCTCTGAGCTGATATCTCGTGGCTCCGTGCATGATGCGTGCGCGTGCGCCCCGCCGGGCTTCTACGTGCACCGCGATCGGAAGCCACGGCTAGTGCCGGACTTACATGACGGCGACACGGCCGATTGTGAGGCGGCGCGGCAGCTGCTGCAGGGCATCGTCACGCCGTCGAGGGAGCGCGCGTTCACGGCGGCCAAGCCCTCCGACGTCATCGACTCAACCTACATGGCCGTTCTCCAGGTTTGATCTTTGTCCCAGTTCGGCGGCGCACGCACACGTACTGATCTTGTCACTCGTGGGCATCAATCAATCGCCGCAGGCGGCGAACTATGCGTCGTGCTCGTTGGACCACGCGCGGAGGCTCCAGGACGATCTGGACAAGTCGAAGGCCGAGCTCGTCGAGGCGAAGAAGGCGGCGGCGACCGAAGTGGAGCGCGTCAAGGCGGCGGCGGCAGCCGATGTGGAGCGCGCCAAGGCGGCCGCGTTGCAGGAGTTCCTCGGCTCTGAGAAGTACGAGCGCCGGCTGATGGAGGAGGCGCTGAAGGGGTACGAGCGCAGCATGGAGGACATGAAGCGCATCGCACTGCGGCTCCGCCCTGGCATCGACGAGGCCCGGCTGTTCGTGCCGCCTGGCGGGTTTCGGCAGTAGGCCCCGTTTTTGTTTCGGGCCATGGAAGAAATCCTGAAGGACTAGAACTGTTTCATGTAGGTTTAGCTCTCGTCTTATGTATCAACTTTGACATGGTGATGACTGCTTCTAGGACCAAATGACAGTACAGTAGTAGCTGCAATCTGATCGAGTTGCTAGCTTAAGCTCATTCAAATATTCTTTTGGATCAACTTTGACATGGTGATGATATCTTCTACAACCAAATGCCCGGTCAGTAGTAGCTGCAATCCGACGAGGAATGCTGGAGTCGTGCTTGCTTCTAGAGTCTCAGAGACTGGGGCCTCTTTTCTTGTTTACCGTCATCGCCTGGCACATACATCACTCTACGCCCAATCTTCACACATCTGCGCGATGAAGGAGTTGCGACCGCAACACTTCCCACCGTCCGAATGCGATAACAAAATATCTTGATATACTGTCCCCATTGTAGTTCCAGCTGGCGCTAGACAGATTAATCACAATTTTTCTCGGGTTACAGGCTTGTTTCAGGCAGTTTAACCAGCAAAAAACTACAATTTAGAGGTAAGAATATGAGGAACTTCATGATTCCTTCTTGCAAATTCAAATTTCACACCAGTTCAAAAACAATTCAAATTTCACACAGTTCACATTTACATTTATTAAAATATAATTTCCAGGTCACAACCTACCTTTTGAAATGAATTTGGTGAAAACTACTTATTTAGAACAGGCCTTTCTTCCCCTTGCAAAAAAGAAAAGTAAAGAAAAAGATCAGGCCTTTCTTCTCCAAATTTTTATTTACTACCCACCCACAAATTTACTATGCTACTTTGACTCTTCGTTTTCATATGCTTGTCATCCACAAATTTACCGGTGCAATTCGTTGACTCTCCATTTTCTCTACAAATGCTTATCTATATAGTTGAAAGTTTTTGTTTAGAAGAGGTGGTGACAGAGGTGACAGAGGTGGAAGCGCGCTGCGCATCGCCTCGTGCTTACGGAGACAGAAGCTGCTCGTCGCCCTCTGCAAGAAGCACGGGGTCGACCCGGAGGAGTTCACGCCGCTTCCCGCCGGCGCCAGGCGCGCGTCCTCGCCTCCACCGGCCGGCGCCGTGTGCGTGTACGCGGACGCGCTGGAGGCTGGGATGCGCGTCCCGCTGCATCCATTCTTCTGCGATGTGTGCTCTCCCGCTTGGGCGTCGCGCCAAGCCACCTCCACGTTCCCGCCGTGCTACTGCTGCCAAAGGTACGTAGTAAAACGTCGAACACCTGCCGTGCATGGCCCCCGTGGGTTTTAAACAAAGCAAGTGACTCACTGTTGTGTCATTGTGATTTGTGAGCTAGGGCCTCGCGAACTAGTACGGCGTGTTACCTCTGGGCTCGCTCTTCACGGTCACCTTCTCCGCCAACGCCGTCGCGGCCGCCCTCTCTGCCCGCATGCTCTTCATCATGTCGTTGCGACTAGACGGCCGTCTAGTCGTCGGTTCATTCCTCACAACGGCCCTCATTTTCTTAGTAGGGCCTTGAGCACGAGATGGGCCGGGTTACTGCAGCCCATAGGCCCATCCCGCTCTCTTCGATATCCCATTCGCCGGCTTGTTTCATGCCGTTCGGCCGCGATCTAACGGTCAAATTAAGCAACACCAGGGGTGGACGCTATTTGAAATAACAACCACCCCCGGTCTGCGAACAGGACGCCTTGCCGCCGCGGCCAACGCTCTTCCCTCCGACGTTCTCCGCTGGTATACGGTTCTCGTAGGAGCACTTACGTGAGGGTTCTTGAACGCGTACAGCGAGAAGAAGTGTCGGAACACGGCAAGCGACGGCGGCTACACCGGCGAATTAGTGGCAGAGCACCACGAACCCCGCCATGGCGCGCCACCTGTTGGGCGCGAGCTGGCTCGGGGCGACGCCGAAGTGGGACATCGCCTCGCAGAAGAAGCCGTGCAGCGGGGCGCGCAGACGGCGTCCGGCGGCGGCGGCGAGCACGCGCTCCGGTCGCCGCCCGGGAGCGCGGCGTACTGCTCCGGGACGCCGTATTCTTGCACAGGGCGGCGGCGGCCGAGGTGGAGAGCGCCAAGGCGACGGCGGCAGCCGATGTGGAGCGCACCAAGGAGGCCACGTTGCAGGAGTTTCTCGGCTCCGAGAAGTACGAGTGCGGCATGGATGACATGAAGTATGTGGCACTCCGGCTCCGCCCTGACATCGACGCGGCTCGGTTGATCGTGCCGCATGGCGGGTTTCAGTAGAGCCCTGACCGTGCGCACCTCAATTATTGCTTTCTTTCGCTCCCTGCGCAACCGAGCTGCACCTGCAGTAGTCAGAAGTCATGAGGCCGGCATCGGTTGCTTTTCCCAGAGACACAGAGAACGGAGGTACATCGTCTGATCTCTTCTTGTCTTCACCAAGAAACCAACTCATGATGAAGATCAAAGTTTCGGCTAATGTCTTCTCAAGGGTGTTCGACTTTTTCTATGCCCATTGTCGTCACTCAATTGTGGTTAGACCAATGTATAAACTTTAGTCATCTAATGTTCTATTCGCTAAAACTAAAGCTCTGGCCCATCCAAACGGAGTCTTAGTCAGGAGGAGATATCTACTATACTTCGTGCAATCTTTGTCCTACTCACTAGTATGGTGCTTTGAGTGAGTGCAAGTGAAAAAAGAATTGGACATGGTGGTCTCGATTTTGGGTTCAGCTTTTCTGCATACCATATCTGATTGTTAAAGCATATCAGTTTCGTTCTGTTTAGTGCAATGTCAATGAATAACGAAACTAATATGCTTTTCTTCATTCTGCTTTTCCACGTTTTGTCCTACTCACTACTGTGGCCGAGCTTACTGAATTAGAATTTCATGATTGATGCCAATGAAACCGTAATCTTTGCTTCGGTTAAACGAATGAAACATGACTATATATATTGCAACAAGGAGAATGCATATATATGGTTATGTGAACATTGTGATGTTCATACAGACATGCTGACTAAGCACACACACCAATACAATACATTAAACATGAACTTAAATACTGACTAAAAAAACAGTTCGATACTATAGTTTATATAGTGCAATGTTTATATGGAAACTAAATTATTCACTCTCCAATACCAATCATAGCCTGCCTTCAATATATCGCCATGTATCTTTTAATGTCGAACCACATGCATATCTATTCCTGAGGAGCAAAAGATCCCTGCTCATCCCTAGGAATAACATTCCCTGCAGTTCCTTCCATTGGTGGAGCTACAGCAGAATACCCCATCCGTTGATCACAAGAAAAGGTTGCCTGGCTGGTGCTTGCATGATCATTGTTGTACACAAAGGGCGGCCAGACCTGGGCGAGATTGTTCATGGCAAGTTGGGTTGAAGCATGGCCACGTATGATGTAGTCGTTTGAGTTGTAGCCGCTACCGGTGAAGGCAGGTGCTTCCCCTTCTATGGTGTTGCGCGCCATCTATCCAAGGATCTACATCGTAGAGGCCCTGTAACACCCTATGTTTTGCCCATGATGAAAAACCACTAAAAATTCGAATTTTTTCAAATTTGAACAAAATTCAATCAAAATAGAAGTAAATTCCAAGCCAAATTCAAAATTTCGAATTTTAAATGTGCATCAAACACCACCATCTGCATATTTGGAATTTCCTGATTTTATTTATGTGTTCATTTGGTTTTACTCCTTTTTCAAATTTGAATCTCATTCAAATTTGAGTCTTAGAAAAATTCTGGGAAATGTTTGAATCTTTCCTTCCCTCCTGGGCCGCCCTTTTTCCTTTCTATCCCCGCGGCTCACTCCCTTTTTCCTTTCTCCTTCCCCCTCGCGCAGCCCGCGGCCCAGCTCCTCTCCTCCCCGCCGGCCCAGCAGCCGCGGCAGCCCGCTCCGTCGCGCTGAGTCGCTGACAGGTGGGCCCCACCTGTCAGCGTTGTCTCCTTCCGCCTGACGCCGCGCCAGGAGCGCCCATGCCGGCCATCGTCGCCCCGTCTCGTCGTGCAACACCGCCGCCGCAGAGCTTCACGTGCGCACGCGACGCCGTCGTCACCACGCTCCCATCCCGTCGCATCGCCTTAACCTCGCGTGCGCCCTTTCCCCGCGCGGACCGACGACTTGACCCGAAGACCGGCGAGCCCCATGCCTCGACGCCAGCCCAGCTCAGCCGCGCCCCCGTCTCGTCGCCTCCGACAACCTGTGCTCCGCACTGTGGTCGTCGTCACGCTCCCGTCCTCCGCGCCTAACCCTGCGCCGCGTCGCGTCGCATTGAAGCCCGGTGACCGAGCTGACGACCACCGTCATGACCGCGCCCAACGGCTCCTCCCCGGCCGCCTATAAAAGGCCACTGAGCACCGCGCTGCATCTCTCCTCCTCCCCCGAGCTCACCCGCCTCCAATCCGCGCTCCGGCACCGTCAATTTCACCTTTTTCCCCATCTCCTCCCCCGACTCCGGCGACCCGATTGGCGACGTTCCGGCGAGCAACCAGTGAAGCTCTGCCTCCACTTCTCCTTCCCTTAGCTCCGCCAAGCCCTGGCTAACCTCGTCGCGCCTCTTGCCTTTGCAGATGAGGTGCGGAGCCATGGCGAGCACGGCGGGATAGAACTCCGGTGACCTCGCCCGTCGCCAAGTCGTCCCCGACGTCTCCCCGCCTTCCGTGAGCCCACGGTGAGCTTCCCCATGCTTCTCTCTCTCTCCCGCGCCGCTTATTTCCCTTTCCCCGCGCACGGATTCGAGTTTGGCTCCGAGCTCCGCCGCTCTCCGCCGCGAAACCTCAGCGCCGGCTCGCCGCCCGGCCGCGCCCGGACCAGCTGAGGAGCGCGCTAGCCTCCCCGCGCACGCGCGCACGCCTGCGGCCACACGAATGCGCGCAACTCCACGCGCGCGCACTGTAGCCGACGCCGGCGACGTTTCCGGCGACGCGCCGCCGCGCGCGCCGCGCTCCGGCGTCTTCTGACCGCGCCGCGCCGCCGTCCGACGTGGCACGCCACGTCGGCATGTGGGCCCGCGACGACCCGGTCCGCGTGCCCAGTCAGCACGCGTCCACGGACGCGGTGCACCGTGGACCCTTCTCACGTGCTCCCCCGGTCCACAGCACCCGTGGACCGAGTCCACAGAACAGTGGGTCACGGTGAACCCGGCCCCAGTGGCCCACTTGTCAGCCTTACAAACGCTCTGAAAATGCTAGATCCACACGCAGAGTGTACCCAGGAAACTATTTCGAGCACTTTCCTTTATCAGAAAAATTCCATAAAATTCCTAAAAATACTAGATTATCTCTTAATCATTTTGCAACACTTGTTTACTCCATAATAATTAGGATTATGCCTATGCTTAATTACTTAGCTTAATCCTAATTATTTCCTATGTTGCAAACTTATAAAATCTATATCTTTTTCGTCCTAGCTCCGATTCGGGTGATTCTTCCACCAAAATTCGTCTAAAATCATGAGCTATTTGTTGTTACCAAAGCCCTCTGTTGTTGGTCTCTTTTTGGTCTTCGTTTGATTTAATTGCTTGCTAGCTTAATTGTTTGATCGGTAGTTTAATTCGATCGCTGTTTGCAATCAATAGAGGAGCAAGCCTTCGAGGAAGAAGCGGAGGATCCGGATTACGAGGACTTAGAAGAAGAAGACTTTGGTGAAGGCAAGTTCTAACCCCTTGGTTATATTGATCCTATGATTGCAAATAGTCCTATTTAGAGCCCGTTTTGGAAATAACTGTGCATGATATTTAAATTTGCTTCAAATGCTAGATGATCCTATGCTGATGATTGCCATACCTTGTTAAATTGTTTATCCACTGCCTTGTTAGCCCTAGGTTCACTATCATTGTTTTTCCCCAATGATATGTTGATAAGCCATGCTGCTTAGGACTTGTTACATGTGTATTTAATTAATCTTGCTATATATGCTTTTGGTGTAAAATTGGCGTGTGTTTGGTGGAGTGCGTATGTGTGAATATGAAATGTGGGATGGTACTTTATACTAGTGATAATTGTAACCCATAGTGGGGTACTTCTGGCGGGAGCAGGCGAGGTAGTCCTCAGTGGGGAGGCCTATCTCTGGGACGCGATTCCTCCTTGAGGATAGCTATTGAAGATGCTTGCTTCGGTCGTATAAGGACCGGTTCATGTGCCGCCTTGCCTAGCACCTTTTCGTACAACCACATGCCTTGAATGGGAAAGGTTTGGAACCACACCCTACTATAGTGTTCACCCGGTACCCACCTAGAGGGCAGGAGTTGCGGCGGAAGCCAGGAGAAGACTCGACATGGCAGGTGTCGGGATCCGGCGTATGGTGATTCTTCAGGCCTTTCTACATGATAATGATGATATTGTGAAGCCCCTGGTCGCAGTATTTCCGTGGTGGTGCCGCGGTGACACCAAGTAGGTACGGGACCATTAGTGTGTCTGTCCGACCCATGACGATGGGGAGGGCTGACATACCTTGTGGGGAATTGTGTACAACCTCTGCAGAGTTACAAATCTATCATGATAGCCGTGTTCCACGGTAATGGGCAACGCGAAAGCTTGTGCCACACAATGATTAGTATAACGGCGTGAGTAACCTCCTTGGTGTGTTTTTGGAATACTCCGGTGTGGAACCGTGTGCTGGTCTCCTGCCAGCGATAAAAGTGGGAACTGGCGGGATGGACTTTGTCTCCCCCAGGGCCAAACAACCCCATTAATCCTCAATGATAACCTTGATTAGTGGTTTGCGAACTGCTTTGTTTTACAAACAACCCCTGCATAAAACTGGCCTTCCGCCCAGTTACTAAACCCCCGGCCTATCCTTTGATAATACCCTTGCATGCTTATACCCCTTGCTGCTAGGACTTGCTGAGTACCCTATGTACTCACCCTTGCTTTAATCATTCAGATGAGGAACCTGAGTACCAGGAGGATGGTGATGAAGAGTAGGGTCCTGTCTACACTCAAGATGCCTGTACTAGTACCGCTTCCGACTTCCGCTGTAGTAGTGTTTAAGTGGTTTTGCTGTTGCAGCCCACATGCTTGATGATTGTTGTAATAAAGTGGCCTCGGCCGTTTGTTGTAAGACCTTTTATGTATGAAGGCTTGTATGAGACTCGGTAATAATTATGTAAGTGATGACTCTGTGATATCAGTCTGTGTAAAGTGTTCGTATCAGCGTCTGATCCAGGGACTGGTACGGTAAGCACTAGTGCTCCAGAAATGGGGTACGACAGAGTGGTATCAGAGCCATGCTTGACCGTAAGATGGACCCTAGGTTGGAAACGATAGTGAGAGAGTGATATTTTATATATACAAACTATATTACAAAATTTACTCTCAGTTCTGTATTTACTTTACAAATCATTTTGTTACTTTGTACTTACCCATCTTCAACTTTTGTTGAAACAGATGGAGGACCAGCAGCTAGACGACGGGTGGACCCGCAGCTACCAGATCGGCGTTTCAGGCTTCCCCACTCTCCTGTGGGAAGCGTTGCAGAGGTTCGGCTACACCGACCGCCCGGAGTACCGCTCCCTCAGCTTCGTCCAGGACGGCACCCAGTACTGTGAGGTGCAGGTGACAGTTCTTCAGCCGCGTACACGCCCAGACCTGGAGCCCCTGACAGTGACAGCTTTCGGCACCCAGTCCGGAGACGCCCACCAGATTGCAGCTCGCAAGACCCTGCTACTCTTCTGCCAGCACCACGAGGAGGAGGTACGCGACACCCCGTGTCGCTACTTCCCGCTGTACGAGCACACCGAGGCACAGTGGCAGCACAGGTTGAGAGCTCTACAGGGACCGGACCAGCGTGAGGAGGACCCCACTGTGGTAGCGTCAGCTTGGTACATCATGGCTATGGACAGTCTGTTCGAGTCACGCCAGAGAGGGTTCGAGAGCAGTATCACCAGAGCTGAGGCAGCAGAGTCTAGAGAGAGAAATCTCCAGGAGCAGCTCCAGCAGACCCAGACCCAGCTTGCAGAGGTCCAGGCACAGTCCACCCAGACAGCACACGTCCTTGAGTCGACTGCACAGATGTGGGACGAGGACACGCAGAAGCTCACAGAGGTTCAGGCCCAGCTTGCAGCAGCTCAGTCACAGCTTGCACAGCTTCAGACCCAGCTCGCCGAGTCCCAGACAGAGCAGGCACAGATTCAGTCCACTCTCGAGGCAGCTATGGGCCTTTGGGAGGAGGACGCTCTGTACCTCATCAGAGAGGTCGACCGCTGCTACGTGAGACTTCACCAGGTTGGAACAGGACCCCGTCGCAGGTGCACTCCGAGGATCGGAGGTCCCAGACGCCACCTGCACTACGCCTGCCCGACAGACTCAGAGGGTGACTCCAGCGACAGTGAGGACTCAGGAGGTGCAGGACCGTCAGGAGGAGCACCGCAGTCAGCTCCAGCTTCTCCAGAGGCTGCACCAGCTCCAGCTTCTCCAGAGGTTGCACCAGCTCCAGTGTCCCCAGAGGTTGCACCAGCTCCAGCTCCAGCACCAGCTTACGGCTTTCTGTCAGAGTCCGACGAGGAGCCCTCCGAGGAGGAGGATGCCCCGATGGCAGAGGACGACCCCGAGCTAGAGTTACTAGACGACCCTCTGCAGGGTGAGGAGGACACTGAGTCAGAGCACGAGATGGACTACCCGTCAGACCCCGGCAGTGACTACTCGGACTCGATGGACGAGGACGACTTTCCAGTACTCGAGGGTTACGTCCCTCAGTACATGCTAGAGATGGAGGAGGACGAGGACCAGGGCGTGGTCAACTTTGTGCCTGTCAGTGACGACCAGCCTGTGGTAGTCGACCCTCCGGCACCGCAGCAGCCAGCACTTGTTGCCGCTCCAGTTCAGCAGCCGCCAGCACTGTTTGCTCCCCCACCTCAGCAGCAGCTAGCACCTGTTGCACCCCCAGCGCAGCAGGAGCCAGCACCCGTTGCTCCAGCAGCACAGCAGCAGCCAGTACTCCTTGTACCACCAGCTCACCACCAGCTAGCTCTAGTGGCACCTCCAGCAGCTCAGCACCCGCTAGCACTTGTTACACTTGGACCGCTGTTCCCGTACCAGCCAGTTCTTGCACCACCCACAGCTCAGCACTACCCAGCAGCTCCACAGCAGGCCCCGCAGATGCTCGGAGACACAGACCTCTTCGAGTACTACCAGCTCCTTCGTGCCCACGAGGAGTGGAGTGACCCCTACGACCTGTACCGTGCGTGGCGCAGGGACCACGGCTACGACCAGTACTGAGGAGCAGCTACCCCAGTTGGAGTCAGTTATCAGCAGCACTTGTGGCAGCAGTGCTTGTACCCGTAGTGTAGCAGCTAGCAGTTTGTGTCTAGTCCAGCAGTTGTGTGTCGTGTACCTTAGAGTACCATGTTGTCGAGTCTTGTTGTTTAGTTGTAGCCGTCAAGTCCTCCTGTGTAAGGGCTTGTGTGTGTATGATCGAACCTTGTTATGATGTTTATGTATGCTGTAATGTTGTAATGATGCTGGTTTTTATTGTTTGTGTGTTGGCAAATCTTGTGTTCCTGTCTTGTTGCCTAGTCTCGGCTTGTTTCAACCTCGACTCGTTCTCACCCTTCGAAATCCTCTGTCAACTTAACAGATGCCTCCCGCGAGGCAGTCCGCCCGAATACGGCAGCGTCGTGAGCGTCAAGTTGCACACGACGAGGATGCCCCAGGACAAGGCGGTGTACGTGGACGTGGGAGAGGCAGAGTCAACCAGCAGCGTGGCAGAGGAGGAGGCAGAATTGGAGGCCATGATCAAGAAGATGAGGCAAGCCAGAACAATCAGAACAACCAGGACAATCAGAACAATCAGGACAACCAGAATGACCTGGAAGGCCATGATGAGGGCGAAGGTCATCAACAAAACCAGAACCGAGGTGGAGGAAATCAGAACCGTGGCAGAGGTAGGCGAGGTGGACGACATGGACCCTTGCCCAACCCGCCTGTCACTAACCTTGTCGCTGTGATGGACAATCAGACACGTCTGATGGAAATCATTGCTCAAGGACTTCTTGACCGTGCACCAGGTCCCCAGACCAAGATGTCGGAATTCATGAGACTCAGACCACCGACCTTCGAGAATGCCGAAGAAGACCCTCTGGCAGCAGATGATTGGCTGAGAGGTATCACCAAGAAGCTTCAGGTTGTGAATGCCAATGACCGAGAAAAAGTCCTTCTGGCATCGCACCAGCTCATGGGAGCAGCCAGTGAGTGGTGGGACAACTACCAAGAAGCTATAGAGGATCCCGAGGCTATCACTTGGGATGAATTCCAGGAAGAGTTCAGGAGATATCACATCCCTGAAGGTATCATGGACATGAAGGCAGATGAGTTTCGCTCACTGAAGCAAGGAGCCATGACTGTAAACCAGTACATCAGGAAGTTTATGAAGCTTGCACGTTATGCACCTGAGGATGTGAACACTGACAAGAAGAAGCAGGACCGCTTCAAGAAGGGACTGAGTCCTAGTCTGAAAATGCAGTTGGTCACTCACATCTATCCAGACTTCAACACTCTGATGAACCGTGCCATTCTTCTAGAAGACGCACGTCTCACACCGAGAATGACAGGAAGCGCAAATTCAACGCCCAGAAGTTCAGGCAGCAGGAAGAAACCAGAGATCAAGAGGCAACTTCTCTCAGAAGCCCAGGTACCAGCCAACCATGAAGTACAGGGCCTCATCATCAAACCAGCAGAATGCAGCACCCTCTTATCGTAACCAGAATCCCAGCAGCCAGCAGAGGAGCAGTGCCAGTATTGCACAGCCAGCGCAGAGTGATAAGAGAACATGCTTCAACTGCCGTGAACCAGGTCACATGATTGCCAAGTGCCCTTATATGAACCAGAATCAAGCTCTAGCTCAGTCTCATCAGCAAAGCAACACCAGAACTGCAGTGTCAGGAGTCGGACGTGGTGGACAACAACCCTCAGGACAGCAGCGAAGGAACAATCAGACCTTCGGACGAGGCAAGGTCAACCACATTGACACCCAGGAAGCTGAAGAGGCACCAGATGTTGTTCTTGGTGAGTACCTTGTCAACTCCACCCTCGCAACAGTTTTGTTTGACTCTGGAGCTTCGCATTCGTTCATATCTTCAAGATTTGCTGCTGCACATGGTTTTTCCAACTGTTTTGCTCAAACAACCACTGATAACACGCTCTCCTGGAGTGGAATCAAGTGTTTGTTGGGATGTCCCGGGTTAAGATTCTTTTAAGTGGGGTAGTATCCTAGAAACTTAATAGTTCTCCAGTCAGCCGGAACTAGATGTTATCCTTGGAATGGACTGGTTGAGCAAACATCAGGGCAATATAGCCTGTGATACCAGGAAAAGTCTCCTTAGTAACCATCAAGGTATTAAGGTGGAATGTGAGCCAAGGAGAGTGAAGGCTATCCCGATGGTATGCAGTCTGGAAACCGCACCACTGGAGGAAGTACCAGTCGTCTGTGAGTACCCAGACGTTTTCCCAGATGAATTACCTGGAATGCCACCGGACCGAGACATAGAGTTCATCATTGATCTCATTCCCGGAACCTCCCCAATCGCCAAGAGACCTTACCGAATGGCAGCTAATGAGTTAGCAGAATTGAAAGAGCAGATAGCAGAATTACAAGAGAAAGGTTCATAAGACCAAGCTCTTCACCATGGGGATCACCAGTTCTTTTGTCAAGAAGAAAGATGGTAGTCTCAGAATGTGCATTGACTACCGTTCACTCAATGAAGTCACTATCAAGAACAAGTACCCACTGCCCAGGATCGATGACTTGTTTGATCAGTGAAGGGAGCCAAGTTCTTCTCCAAGATTGACCTGAGATCAGGGTACTACCAACTGAAGATTCGAGAAGGAGATATACTCAAACCGCCTTTGTCACACGCTATGGTCAGTATGAGTTTACAGTATGCCCTTTGGACTCACCAACGCACCGGCATACTTCATGAATCTGATGAACAAGGTCTTCATGGAAGACTTAGATCGGTTTGTCGTTGTCTTCATTGACGACATTTTGATCTACTCTAAGAGCGCCGAAGAACATGAACAACACCTGAGAGTTGTACTTGAGAAGCTAAGAGCACATGAGCTTTATGCCAAGTTCAGCAAGTGTGAGTTTTGGTTAAAAGAAGTCGCTTTCCTTGGTCATATCTTGACTGAAAAAGGCATTGCAGTAGACCCAGCAAA
>CM017441.1:49330186-49360545 GCA_007726485.1 Eragrostis curvula | reverse complement strand
GGAATGCATTCAAAGCATCTTTGCAGGATTAGGAATTCATTCAATTTCTATGTCCCTGATTTTATAGGAATCTCTTGCAAGGATTGCACCTACATGGATGAATATCTCGATAGCCATGAAGAAAGACCCTGACGCAGATAAAGCTTTTGGCTGGGTTCTTGAGATGTAAAGTTCTAGTACTAGTCAATTTCTTGTTTCCTAATTTGTCTAAGGTTTCTGGCTTGTTATGTTTCTGGTTGTTAATAATACATGAACTGTGCATCTAATAACCTGTTACTTGTTACTTCCGGGAAACAGGTATGCATATGCTGTGGCATCTGCGCACCATGGTGTGGGCAACATCTTGCGCAAGGATTTTATGATTCAGGTCTGGGATTCGGTTGATTTGCATGTACCATACATAAATTCCTTGTGCAATTCATTCTTGTCTGATAATTCAAATCTGTTCTATTCTTGTCTTATAATTCAAATCTGTTGTAGCCACCGTGGGACCTGGAAGTTGGCGATGCATTTATCATACATTATACTTATGGGTGTGATTATGATATGGATGTAAGTAGTTCCTTTATTGTTCTGTAGTTTCACTGTTCATTTTATTTTTTCGTGCCTTAACCATGTCTTCTGTTTCATAGGGTAAACTGACTTACGGTAAAATTGGGGAATGGAGGTTTGACAAAAGATCCTATGAGAGCAAACCTCCTCCAAGAAATTTGCCACTCCCTCCAAAAGGGGTACCTCAAAGTGTGGTATGGTTCAGCTCTTCGTGCAATATATAATCTTAATCTGAACTCTACAGTTGGAAAGCCTTTTCTTCTTCTTTCCCCCTAATGAACACTGGACATTGTTTGTATATTCCTTATGTCTTCTTTTTTTTTTTCTTGTTGATGCTAAAACATGTCTTTTTGAATCTCGAGTCTTGCAGAGAAGAATTAGTATGTGCGTAAATACATACTACATATATACAAATGGAAAAACATGCTGATTATTAGAGATATTGATGGTTCACCGTAAAGCATCAATGCTCCACTTAAATTATTATTCGCTTATCCAGTAAAAATGTTGTGTGCCCTTTTTCAGTTTCATGGCTGAGTTACACAATGCGTTCCATACAGCTAACATGATACTAATCCATGCCTCTCTTGGAAAAGAACTTTCAGTTTCCTACAATAACTGCATTAGCAATGGCTTGCTAATCATTTTTTACCTAGTCCTAGTTGAACTACATTAATGAGATGGAATATTTGAGGACAGTCAGTCTCCTGTGCAGTTCTTGTGTTTGCTATGTCACGTTGCTCTTTGAACAGTCGCTTACCCATACGATGGATTTTTGCTGTCTCCCTGCAGGTGACACTTGTGAAAATGGTCAATGAAGCAACAGCCAACATACCGAACTGGGAATCTTATGCAGCTTCCTGAACTTGTTACAATCGATATCGGGCTTGTCAGTTTGTTTCCAGAAGTGTATGATTGGCCAAACATGATGGATGGATGCATACAGTTTTTTCCGGCTGCCGGTTGCTTCCATTTGCTTGAATTCTCCTGACTTACTTGCACGGTCGACATCCAAACTCGCAAAGCAACCGGCTCGTTTGGTTTTGTCAAGGACACGCTGTGCCTACTAACTTAGGTGAAAGTTGCAATGCAAATGAGTGAGTGATGTTTTCAGCTCTTCTGATTTTGACTGATCCTAGTTCCTCCCTGACTTCATTCAGTTCTTTTTATTTTCTATTTTTAGAAACGTCAGGCATGGCCCTTATACAAATAGAAATTAGCTATATATACTAGCAGTTTTGTTGAATCCAGTGTTTACTTGGGCTCTCCATTTGGAAAGAAGCTGTGAAAGCTACATAAATCGAACTCGGTGAGCAATATAAGCTGCTTTTGCTTCAAAGTCTTGGAAGTGTTATTTGTCCAGTTGGTTGACATAAACAACAACTCAATGGATTGTAAATTTGTAATCATGTTTTTTTTTTTTTTGTGGAAATTATTGTAGTCACGGTTTAGATACAAATGCTCTTGGAGCTCTGAAGTTCGAACACCTTTGCTTCCTTTTCTTCACAAGTTCAATCGGCCAACCGCAGCTTGAATATATGTCTGTAAATCTTCGAGCTACTGCTTTTAAAAACGTAAAGCTATATTGTGCCCGGGCAATATGAAGCCGTCCGTCCGAATGCCCGAATTTTTTTGGCTAGCCTGCTCAGCGCGATTCCTTCTCGGCTCCTCTTCTCCAACTCCGGCGACCTCCTTCCCCAACTCCGGTGAGCTCTCCGACGGGTTACTGTTCGTGATTGGGGTTCGGGTTCGGGGTTTGGGGCTTACCGCAGTCTGTCGGACCTAGAAGAGGGGGCCGGGGGAGGCAGGCCGGCCCGGCGGTGGTGGTGGGAGAGACGGTGGAGGCGGAGGCGGCGGGGGCGCCGCCGGAGCGGGTGGCGGGAGATGGCGGTCGGGCCAGGTCGGGGCGGGGGGCGAGGAAGGCGACGGCGGGGGCGGGAGGTGGCTGCGGGAGGCGGCAGAGGGTGGTTGCCTCGGCGAGCTAGGGCCTCGCCGGAGCTCCGGGCGCGCGGCAGGGGCGGCGGTGCGTTGGGTGGCGGGTGGAGGAAGGAGCGATCCAGAGGAGGAAGAAAACTGGCGGCCGTTGGATCTCCACATCGTGTGGCTAGAAAATCGGGCATTTTTGGTGGGCTGGATTGCCCGGGCACCGTATAGACGGCCCCAAAACTTTAAAAAAGGGAAACACATTGTGGAGAGAAATTCAGTTTTTTTTTGTTTTCAAAGAAAGAGGTGAAAGAGTCAATTCCCCCGGCTTCACTTCTCCCTGTCCCCGTCGTCGTCGTCTCCCTTCCTGCCAGATCTCCCCTCCCTCCTGATCTCCCCTTTGCTTCCGATGTCACCAAACCTCTTTCCTCCTCACTAGCATCCGTCCGTCCCATGGAAGCCGCGGCCGCGCCGCCCCACGCGGGCTCTCCCGGCGGCGCGCGGGTCCTCCGGCGGCACCAGTACACGGTGCTGGCGCTCACCTTCGCGTCCTACGCGGCGTTCCACGCGTCCCGCAAGCCGCCCAGCATCGTCAAGGCCGAGCTGTCCGCGGAGTGGGCCCCATTCTCGGGCCCTCGGGGGCCGCACCGCCTCGGCGAGCTCGACGTCGCCTTCCTCTCCGCCTACGCGCTCGCCATGTTCGCCGCGGGCCACCTCGCCGACCGAGCCGACCTCCGCCGCCTCCTCGGCGCCGCGATGCTCGCCTCGGGAGCCACTTCAGCGGCGCTCGGCGCTGCCTACTTCCTGGACGTCCACAGCCTCGCCTTCTTCCTCGCGGCGCAGGTCGCCAGCGGCGTCGTCCAGTCCGCCGGGTGGCCCTGCGTCGTCGCCGTCGTGGGGAACTGGTTCGGCCACACCTCTAACCGCGGCACCATCATGGGATTCTGGAACTCGCACACCTCCGTGGGGAACATCGCCGGTTCGGTCCTAGCCGCCGCCGTGCTGGAGTTTGGGTGGGGGTGGTCGTTTTTGGTGCCCGCCTTTGTCATCGCCGCCCTCGGAGTCATGGTGCTGGTGTTCTTGGTCGCGCACCCGAGTGAGGCGGGGTTGGAGATGGAGGCAATGGAGGTTGAGATGAACGGGGATGGAGGGGAGGAGATTGAGCTCCTTGGGGAGGACAAGAAAGAGGTGGAATCGGAAAGGGATGAAGATGAGTTGGAGATGGAGATGGGAGCGCAATTGCCGCGGGCCATTGGGTTCTTGGAGGCATGGAGGCTGCCTGGCGTTGCGCCATATGCATTCTGCCTCTTCTTCTCCAAGCTTGTGGCTTATACCTTCCTCTACTGGTTGCCATTCTACATCCGGAACAATGGTACGTGCGCTCATGCATTACGTTTCTTGATTTTGCATTAGAAACAGCAGAGTGTCAGCTTGTTACTTGGTCCTAAGTTTCCTAGTGATTTCATTTGATAATATATCCAGGGTTAGTTTTACATTGTTGTAGCATGAGCTATTGAGCTCTAATTGGGCTGTTAGAATGGGACTCGCTGAAATTTTGTTCATGGCACCAGTTCCAATTTCAGATTTCAGGCCAGATGGTTGCTTATTGTTATGGGTTAGATCAATAATCAGTTGAATGGGTATATAGATACCAATACGCACAACGAAACAATTAGTACAACAATATAATGGTCTTCCTACAGGGTGATTGTTGGAACAGATAAACCTTTGTTTATTCTTTTGGAATTGTCGCAAATATGTAGATAGGATGCACCAGTTTTATCTCGTTACGTTTCTGATAAGAATATAAAACGGCACATGATAAACTATTAGTAGTATATCAACGTGCATCTCTTAATTCACCTATCTGATTTCACCTATCTGATTTCCTGAGAGTCATAGAGATGGTATGATATGCCACGAGTAACTTAACTAATTCAGCTCATGAACGTAAACTACAGCACATGTCCTTCCATGGTGTGGTGAAACCATGAAAGGTATGTGCTCCGAAATTGGAGAATTGTTTTACTTCTTGCAAGCATTGCCTATGCAGAAATTTCATTTGTGAAGCATCATCTTTAAGTTTACCTGAAAAAGTATGTGATTACTTATTTTCACTCTATAACAACATATCACCTATGTACTATGTTGCAGCCGTAGCAGGCCAGTTCTTGTCAGACAAGGCTTCAGGAATTTTATCAGTTGTCTTTGACATTGGAGGGGTTTTAGGAGGAATTTCTGCTGGTTTTCTCTCGGATGCAGTTGGTGCCCGTGCAGTTACATCAGTTCTGTTCCTCTTGCTCTCCATGCCTGCGCTCATTGTATACCGGATATATGGAAGCATATCCATGCGCCACAATATAGGTCTCATGTTTCTCTCTGGCTACTTTGTGAATGGTCCATACTCGCTCATCACCACTGCTGTAGCAACTGATCTCGGAACTCAAGACGCGATCAAAGGAAATTCACGAGCACTGGCTACAGTTTCTGCGATAATTGACGGCACTGGTTCTGTTGGGGCAGCATTGGGTCCCTTGCTTACAGGGTACATTTCAACTAGGGGATGGAATAGTGTATTTTTCATGTTGATTGTTTCCATCTCACTTGCCATTGTGTTTTTGATACGGCTGGCAAAAGATGAGATAGTCAGCAAGCTTAGCACAAGACACTAGAGCATATGGCCTTCTTCATGCTGTAGATACTTGAGGCGAGAGCTTAGTTAGACCAATTCTTGTTTCTAAATTTATTGTGTTGTTATTATACATGTGGGAATCTACGATGTGATACTACACAGAGGAAGAGGAATACAATTTTGTCCATGAATTCTGTATGGTAAAATACTTCTTTTTTCCCTTTTTTTTAGGGTAAACTGGCAAGTAGTCGTGGCCATTTTTTTCCTGTTTACAAAACATCAGTGGCAGCAAATGCCCGTATGATAATTGGTGTGTACAATGACACTTTTTTAACATCAAAGATCTTTAAAATTAACAATGTGGGTCATGATCTTTCGTATTATGTTGAAGTATTGCATAATTTATATTGAGCATGCACATAATCTTCTGTAGTCGTCGCATGTTCTATCCATAAAAAGTAGGCATAATAATTATAGATGCATAACAATTACTTTCAGTATTTATTTGAGTCTCCATAAAAAGTAGGCATAATAATTATAGATGCATAACAATTACTTTCAGTGTGTATTTGACACTGAAAACAGAGGGAGGGAGTGTTTTGTGCCTCAACTGATCGATGGTATTGTACCATTCATCCTAACCTACTAACCAAAATGGATTGCCGTACTCTTTCAAATCCTACAACTCGAAACCGACTACTGTAATTCGTGACATAAGGCTTTCACCTTACATCCAGAGCACCCCAGCGACAGATGAACCGTGATCGCCGCTCGGTACGACGTATGTGCGGCTCCACAGGTTCACTCTGCATAGCTTCCGCCGCCTTGGACACAACTGGGAGGCCTTGTCCGCGCACGCGCGCTCCAGCTCATCCGTCACCCACTCCGCGTTGATCGCGCGTTCCCGGCGGCGCCGCCTCCTCTCAGCGAGGGCCACGGGCATCTCCGAGTCGACCACCTTGAACACCGTCACGGTGACAGCGCCGCCGGTGACTTGAACGACACAGAACTTGCAGCTGCCGAGGTACACCAGCCTTGCGCCGCCGCTCACCGCCGCGCCCGGCGCGACCACCACTGGTATGGGGTCGGACACCCGGAGCGCCTCGTGCATCAGCTCGGCCTCGGCGCCCTCGCCACGGATGACGACGTCGAGGTCGTGCGCGCGGAGGCGGCCGTCCCTCGGCGACACCTCGAACCACAGGTCGTGGTCCTTGGCGTACACGGCGCGGTCTCCCAGGGGCAGCCGCCCGGCCGCCGAGCCTGCAGGCAGCGCCACCCATGCCGCGCCGTCCAAGAGGTAGGCCCCGTGCTTCTCCGTGGAGACCAGGATGCCGCGGCGGGGCGGGTACGCGGCGAGCGACACGACGCCGTCGCTGAACGGCGGCCGAGGCAGCGGTGACCACCCGGCGGCGGACGCGTTGCTCGTCGTCCTCGTCGAGCGAAGAACCTCGCAACGCGGATCCTCTGTGAACATGTCGACCGCGTAGATCTTGCCGGAGACCCCGACGAGGCCGCACGTGGTGGAGGCCGGTGGCAGGCAGGGGGACACTTCCCAGGTGCCGGCGTCGATGACGACGCTCTCGGGTTCGACCACGCGGGCGTCCTTGTCGGTGACGCCCACGATCTTGCTCGAGCCCAGCTTGAGGAAGGCCAGCCCAGGAGCCGCCTTGAACCGCGTGACCGGGGGCTCGTCGAGCCCCTCTTCGGCGACCGAGATGCCGTGGCGGGAGCAGGGTTTTGAATTTCGGTTTAAAAAAAATATCGGGCATGGGCGATATAACGAAAGCGGCAAAAATCGGCGAATTTCGGCCGGTTTCGGTCCAAATTTTTTAAAATTTGAAGGAAATTTGGTCAAAATATTCAAAACCGGTCCGAAACCGGTCAAAACCGGCCGGTAATATCAAATACCGGCCTCCACCGGTAAACCGAAATTCAGCCGAAAATCGCCGAATTTCGGCCGAATTTTTTTTCCCTGGGCGGGAGCGTGCCAAGTTGACGCGGTGCACGGCGTAGTGGCAGCCGGACTCGGCGCCGTGGCCGCCTTGCTCTTGCAGGATCAGGTACAGCGCCTTATTCTTCCTCTTCCGGCCGTTGCCGTGGAAGCATCGCTGCTCCATGCGAGACGCGGGTTCTTCCTCGGCTTCCGGCTCCGGTGACGGGCTCGCCCGCAACGCGGCGCGCTGGTGCGAGGGCGGGGCGGCGTCCCGGGCCTCCTCGCGGCCACGGGCCACATGGGCCGGCCACTCCCGCGCAGCCTACCCGTCCGCCTAGCTGCCATGTACCCAATCTTTCCGAGAACCGGTGTCTCTGAAGGAGACCTCCCCGTCGCCCCCCGGCGGCGGCTCGCCGGTGGCTGTCGTCCCATCGCCACTCGCGTCTCGCCGCCACAGAAGCGGAAACCTAACGATGCTTCGGGCCTCCAACGTGCATGGATCGACGTGTACTTATTGTCGGAAAAAAAAAATCAGCAGACAGAGGCTACGGTGTTGATTACCGGCCCAAGCCCAAGGATAATCATTGGGCCATCTGGCCCATTCCCTACTTTGGCTGGACCAAAACGGGAGTTAGGAAGTTCCCTAATTTCCATGAATTTTCTCAGCAAAAAAAAAGAGGGAAATTCCATCGAAGCAAACGTGAAAATTCCCTCGAATCCTTGCGTCAGATCTGACGCATGTGCACCACGTGCCTTTCTTCCTCGGCGTCGTCCTTCAGCACAGTCCCCACCCCACTGACCCCATAAAAAAATCGAGCGCCAATCCAACGAACAACCACCGCAATCTCCACCTCTCCCTTTCGCCGAAAGATTACTCTCCCCACAGATATTCCCAAAGAATCTTCGCTGTTGCTCGCCTCCTCGGATTCCTCTTTCCCCTCGCCGCCTCTCTTCCCACTCCAATTATTCGTCTCCCTACGAAGCTCCCTCTCTCGATTTCGTTCTTCTCACCAGCGGAGCACCAGCTGCTGCGCACTGCGTGCGCCTCGTGCCAAGAACACCAGAGTCTTGGGCTGCCGGCTGCGGCGCCATGTGTGTGGAAGAGCTGGAGGACGAGGAAAGGTTCGGTGTTGGAGAGGCCGGGGTCGAGGAGCAGGCCGCCGAACTGCCGCTGCATCAGGTGAGTTGCCCGGTTACTCCCAAGTGCTCGCTGCGCAAGATTCCGTTATTTTGGGGGTAGTTGTAGTTCATTAGCTACTTTGATTATGATATTTTCTCTGTATCTGTGAATTCGATGCCTTTTCTGTCGGTTCGCTTGAGTGCTTGATCATGGCGTGAAGGATAGATTGAGGACGAAGCAACGATTGTCTTTGCTTTGTGTACACGCACTGATTGCCCAGAAAGAATCTAGGTGACCTTTTTTTGATTAATTATTGCTAATGGCGGTGGTAAATGGACGATGATTTGAACTGTTCAACAAGAAGCAATTAAGTTTCTTGCTTCACAGCTGCATTACTTGGTAGTACCAGGTGTTCTCTTATGTGTCGGGGCAGGTTGTTGTTAGCTGTTTTGCCCATGCTTTGCACTGTTCCTCACTCCTCGGTGCTTCGATTCACTGCATACTCAACTGGTCAAACTGTCCAATCATTTTTTTTTTGTTCACTGTCATACTAATGTGACACAGAGGCACTAGTACTACGAATTTCAGACTATTGTACCTGTAACCTGTCAAGTTGGGCAAAGCCGATATTTCTCATGAAATACTTGATTTCTGTCTCAGTGTTCAGGCTAGAGAGAAATTTAAAGAAAAAAGAACTTGGTTTTGTTCTGTTCCCATTGAAGGGCGTGATTTTCATGATGTGATCCGTGTATTACTAACTTCGAAGCACTTGATATCACAGCAGTGATAGGAACTGCTGTGTTTTAACTATCCAGGATTGACAACATGCTAGTATTTGCATTATAGGTCTTCCTGTCATCTGTCATGGGGTCTGGTCCTTTCAAGTGATGTAGGTTACCAGCATTAGTTTATGCCGTGGAACAGTTTTTTAGGTTTCAATTTCGGAGGTGTTCCTTTCAACATTCTATGTAGCTGCAATATAAGCTGATGCAGTCTGAGTGTGGTGTTTTGCCTTCATACTGAGCTGATCCTCTTTTTATTTATTAAACACGCAGATGGAGAGTGTGTGTGAGAACACAACTGCTACTGATTTCAGGCAGAATAAGTTATGCAATTTTGTTCCAACGATTCGGTCGGGGGATTGGTCTGATATTGGAGGTCGTCGAAACATGGAAGACGCCCATGTGTGCATTCCAGACCTAGCTAAGAAATTTGGTTTGGGATCATTGGATGATGAAGTTGTTTCCTTCTATGGGGTAAGTATTCACCGTCTTGCTTAATTCTGTTTTACATCAGAATACATTACATGTAGATTAGCAGGTATAGTTTGCACTGCTGTCATGATTAGGGTAGAAGTAGACTGGGATAATAGAAGCAGGGAACTGGGAACTGGAGAATAAACTAGGATACTAGATTAATCTCATCTTGCTTGCCTTCAACTCTTGCTGTGGCCTCCTAGCAGTCTAGCACTGTCTAGTACTGGAATAAATGTATTATCATTTTTTAAACTTTCTCAAAGCATGTGCAGACTAGTGTGCCCTCAATACTTCCTATCCTAGTATGCTATTCGTAAATGAGCCTTGATATACAAATTGTTCTGGACACATGAATTGTGAAAAATGGATGCTTATCTAAGGCACATATTTTCTCCATTTCAATTATCAGGTCTTTGATGGTCATGGTGGAAAAGATGCTGCCCATTTTGTTCGTGATAATTTACCAAGGATCATCGTGGAAGATTCTGATTTCCCTCTTCAACTTGAGAGAGTAGTCAGGAGGTCCTTCATGCAAACAGATAGCCAGTTTGCTGAATCATGCTCTCACCTGGAAGCGCTCTCTTCTGGAACAACAGCACTTACAGCGATGATATTCGGAAGGTAATTCTCTGTCACAGGAAACGTTGTTTGTCTGTAATTAGCATATTACTGTGAGTTGTTCATCAATGTAAATACCATATATTTACATATTTGGGAGATGCTACGGTAGTCCCATCTCCTTTCTCTTGGTGCAAGAGAACAAACCAATCTGAGCCATTGATTTTGTGAAATTAAAAGTAAGTAAAAAATTATAAATAATTGATTTACTGGTTTCCTTCCTCAAATCCCGCTCATTAATAGGCAACTTCCGGTGTATCTTTTGTTAAGTTCATATTTTTCGCATGCGCGTGTACTAAATTTCCAAAATTCTGACCTTGCATGCACGCGAATTATTTTCGATAATCTGGACTTTGCATGCATGCGTGCAAACACCTGTTGTGGTCACGACGGAATCCTCACCGCCGTCCTGCGCGGCGACGAGGACTCATAGACACACCCCCGTTCGTAGCTTTGCTGGACTCATCGATAGTTCGACACAATTGCACACAAGACACAACCATACCTGACACCTTGATGCATGACAAGACTTAGACGCACGCAGCCCTAGCATTCCCAACACAGGTTCCGTGCATCAGGTGGGTCTCTTTCTAAAAAAGAAAGAAAATTTCCAAAACAAAATGATAATAATAGCAATGGTCGAACTCTTGCACCCTATGGTGCAAGACTTCATTATGTGCCTCGAGATCTACTCAAATGGATGGCTCATAGTTATTTGGGACTACCGTAGCATCTCCCACATATTTACTTCCTCATAAAGCCTCTTTGTTCACAATGGGCGTATCTTATAAATCTGACAGTCTCTCATGTTTCAATTTATTTCGTTCCATATTAAGTTTGACAGTTAAATTAGCGCTAGTACCATGGTTCTGCAGCGCAGTGGTCGGCTATATGTATTCTGCACGTTTGAATATTTACAACAAGCATTTTTTATTTTCTCTTTATTAAAAGTATAAAACTGTTAAGTTATAATCTATGAGATGGTGTGGGCTTAGTCCTCATTTAGAGAAGTTTACAAATCTTACATTATGTGGGGGTAATTCTTGTCAACCTGACGGAGGTGGAATTGAACAAGACCTATATTATTACCCATAGCCATATGCTCATATATAGAGATTAAACCGACTGGTGCAAATCCAAAATTATGACATAGTTTCTTCTCTTCAGCAGTGTCCTTATCATTGCCACTTCCATTCAACGAGAATTTCATTGCACTTGTCAGCTGATGAAACCATCTATGACCAATACTAATAATTGGCATGTCTACTACAGGTCTCTTCTGGTCGCCAATGCTGGTGACTGTAGGGCAGTTCTTTCCCGGTGTGGCACTGCAATTGAAATGTCCATGGACCACAGGCCTTGCAGCCTTAGTGAAAAATTGCGCGTAGAATCACTCGGTGGCTATGTGGATGATGGATACCTTAACGGTTTGTTGGGAGTTACTAGAGCACTTGGCGACTGGCATCTTGAGGGCATGAAAGAAGTTGGCAGCAGGAAAGGAGGCCCTCTTAGTGCTGAACCAGAGCTAAAGATGATCACGCTAACAAAGGATGACGAGTTCTTGATAATTGGCAGTGACGGAATCTGGGATGTCTTCTCAAACCAAAACTCTGTAGACTTTGCACGGAAACGCCTGCAAGAGCACAATGATGTGAAACTATGCTGCAAGGAAATAGTTGAGGAGGCAATAAGGCGAGGGGCTAGTGACAACTTGACTGCAGTGTTGGTTTCGTTCCACCTGGAGGCCCCTCCTCAGATCAAAGTGAATCGGCCTGGTAGGGTGGCACGGAGCATATCTGCAGAGGGGCTCAATAGTCTCAGGATACTGCTGGGAAGGCAATAACAGTATTCTTGTTGCGAGATATTGTGTTCCAGTGCCGAGCTGTAATTGTAGTCATCTCGGCACCTTATTGTTGTTACCCATTCTCGTGGGGTGGGTTACTATTCTTGTTGGTAATTGAACCAACAAATTAACTTGAGCTCAATCTTGTGACCTGGAAAACTATCTGTGGCTCCCATCTCACCGTGCTACCTTTTTTTTTGTTTGTTATTTTGCCCCTCTGTAAATAAAATTGTCGCTGCCTTACCGTGCAATTGACCTTCATCATGTAACAAACTGTTCTTTCTGAAATGTGTCAAAACTGAGCCGTATTTCTTGTGCTCCCGCCCGATTTTAATCGATGGCACTAGGGCGTCACCTCTTTTTTTTTAACTACAAATGTTGGACACTGTAAATGGAGGGAGGAATTCTTAGCTCACGATTTCCCTTGTTTGGTCTAGAATTCCAAAATCATAGATGGAGCTCAAAACAATTCCAAATAATGTCTGAATAAAGTAGCATCAAGGTCAAATATCACAGAAACTGGTCCCTTTTCGTCAGATCAGCTGTTTGTTTGCAATAAGGCCAAGACGTTGTCTTTTCCTTGGCCAGTAAACTAAACCTATCAAACTAGTAGTTCGTTTGTACTGCTTGTTGGAGGAATGCGCGAACAAATATACGCCCTTCTGCACATTCTTTACAGACATGCACACAAGTTTCGGGGGGCAGCTGTGTTCTACCTGAGACCAAGCAGAGTACTTAAAATATTCTTAATTCAATTTGGTACTTTCAAGTATGGCATTAGCACCTAATCCAGGGCCAATGGCCTAAACATGACCCATATTTTGGGCAGACATACTTCTGCAAAGGTTGGCACTGATAACATAAACAATGTCCACGGTTGGCATTGGAACTTCAGGCAACCCCTCCACTGCAGACATGAGTACACCAATAACTGGATGGGACCAGTGCTGTGTTCTTGAGCAAAGATGTATATATACATATAAGACGTCTGGGTCAAATGGTTCAAGTTCAAGCAACAGAAGCCATAGCTCCAACTCTTCACCGTTCCATCTTAGCCTCACTCCCTGAAGTCTCCAAGATCCTTACAGAGATCAGATGAAGAACTCCTTGCCATTGGTCGCTGCTGCCGTTGTTATGCTACTGATGATGGCCAGGGTACAGGGTATTCGGCTGGATGCAGAGAGCCATGAAGCATTCAGCAACCAGGTGGTTAATGTAAGTAACTGCGACTCACATGCGCATTTTTATTTACATAGTGCAGTGATCCCTTTTGCAGGTGCTAACTGATGTGCATCGTTATTTGGTTACAGAAATCTGGGGAGATAGCAGTGACGAACACTGACAATGAACCGTTAGGTGAAAAAATGGAGGAAAGCTTTTCTGAAGAGAAAGATAGAGTTGGCCACAGGCTGCCTGAGATCCATGTCGATTACTACGGTCCAAGGGGTCATAAGCCTAGACACCACTGAGCAAAAAAATGACATTTGTTGCATTCTCTTTCTCCCTCATTCTTCCTATGGAAGAACAATCCTGCTTAATTTTTTTAGGGCATCACTTGTTGAAGTCATGCAGTAGATAGCAAGGTACGAAATGTAATTCATTTATTTTTATTTTCTCCTTTTTCCACCCTTCCCCGAGATGAAAGAGGGGGACAAACCACTTTGATGTACACTAACTTCTTGACAAAATTTGAATCAAGAAACTGCGAAACCCTGACAACATATTGTCTGAGCAAGAAACTGCAGCTGCATGAACCGAGAAGGTTTTCCTGATTTCATCTGGATCCTGGATGTAGGTCTAAAAAAATAAAAAAATAAAAAAAGGTTTCTGATGACTTTTGGAGAAAACACTAGAAAGCTCACTCTCTATTGCCATCCTTTCTCATATACATACAGATGATATATGGGCCAAGCCCAAGAGACACACACACACACACACTCCTACGTACATTAGGACAACACAACCCAACACTCCCCCTCAAGATGGGTGATAAATATCTATCATTCCTATCTTGTTACATATCATATTACATTCTTTTACTCTTAAACCTTTAGTTAAACAGTCCGTTAGTTGAGATTTTGAGTTTACATAGCTCAACTCTAATACACCATCATCTAGTTTCTCTTAATAAAGAAGCGATCTATCTCCACATGCTTTGTTCGGTCGTGTTGAACTGGATTAAGAGCAATATTAATGGCTGACTTGTTGTCACACCAGATCTTCAAGGGACCTTTCCTTAGCACATGCAACTCTGACAGGAGACCTCTTATCCATATCATCTCACACGATACAAGTGACATTGCCCTATACTCAGCCTCCGCTGTCGAGCGAGATACAACTGATTGCTTTTTGCTCCTCCATGACACTAGATTTCCTCCCACAAAGACACAGTAGCCTGAAGTCGATCTTCTGTCATCAAGACAACTAGCCCAATCAGCATCACAATAACCATCCACATTTAAATGTCCATGGCTCTTGAACATGAGTCCCTTTCTAGGACTACTCTTCAAGTACCGGAGTATTCGATAAACAGCATCCAAATGTCCACTTCTCGGATCATGCATATATCTACTTACAACACTTACGGCATAAGAGATGTCAGGCCTTGTATGACATAAGTAGATGAGTCGTCCAACAAGCCTTTGATACCTCTCCTTATTCACCGGATCACCTGACGCAGCACATAACTTGTGATTTGGATCAATCGGTGTTGATGCAGGCCGACACCCAAGCATGCCGGTTTCACTTAATAAGTCTAGGACATATTTTCTCTGTGAGAGAACTATGCCCTTTGGGGATCGAGCAATCTCAATACCAAGAAAATACTTGAGGGGACCAAGGTCTTTCACCTCGAATTGCTTATTCAGATTGTCCTTCAGACGTGCAATCTCTATTTCATCATCACCGGTGATGATGATATCATCCACATACACAGCGAGGATTGTAACCTTGCGTCCACAATGGTGGTAGAAAACTGTATGGTCACCATTACATTGTTTGTAACCCATGCCACATATGGCACGTTTGAACCTATCAAACCATGCTCGTGGAGACTGCTTGAGACCATACAAAGATTTCTTCAATCGACAAACCTTTCCGATTGCCTCAGGATTATGTAACCCAGGAGGAAACTCCATATAAACCTCCTCTTGAAGATCACCATGCAAGAATGCATTCTTAACATTAATGGCCAGCCAAAGTTTGCAGCACAAGAAATCAATGTTCTTACGGTGCTCATCTTTGCCACTGGTGCAAACGTCTCATCGTAGTCAATTCCATATGTCTGACTATATCCTTTTGCAACCAACCTTGCTTTATATCTCTCTACTTTCCCTTCTGGATTTTGCTTCACAGTGAAGACCCACTTGCAACTAACCGCTTTCTTTCCTGCTGGTAGTTTCACGATATCCCATGTTTTATTCTTTTCAAGAGCCCTTAGCTCCTCTGACATTGCCTCTCTCCATTTAGGATCATGATTTGCTTCTTTCCAATCTTTAGGAATAGCAACAGACTGTAATGATGCAACAAACGCCCTATATGCCGAAGATAAAGATGTATAAGAGACATAATTGCTAATGTCATTCTCAAATCCATACCTTGGTGGCGGAACTCCAGCCTTAGCCCGTGCATCCTTCCGCAACGCAATGGGTAAATTAACTGTTGATGAGACATCAACCAATTCTGGATCATTATAAGGCACCGAAGTCGATGAACATTGTTCTGGAATCACCTCTGCATCTTGTGCCTGAGATCTGAACTTTTTCCTTGTATACACTTGCGATACATTTTGGTGTTGCCATCTCTCACATGCCGACGGATCTTCCTGAGGAGATATTGAACCAGTCACCGCATCCCCACTCTTCCATTGAGGAATCGAGCCACCAATCACTGCTTCCATCTTTCTTGGTTGGTGATCACTTGACTCATTTCTCATGGCACCATTCTCCCCCTCTCGACCAACATCATCCATGCTGGGAGAATCCAGATCAGAAAACAAAGAGCTAAAATCTGTTTTTTCTCCATAGAAAGGCTCGGACTCTCTAAATGTAACATCCATACTTACAAAAATGCGTCGTTCGGAAGGACTCCAACAATTATACCCCTTTTGTGCATTACTATAACCAATAAAGATGCACTTAATGGCTTGAGGATCCAACTTTCCAACTGAGGGTCTATGATCTCTAACAAAACAAGTACACCCGAACACCTTTGGAGAAACCTTAAACTCATTCTTTCCATACAACATTTCGTATGGAGTCTTCATCCCAAGCACTCTTGATTGCATGCGGTTAATGAGATAAGTAGCAGTCATAACTGCCTCACTCCATAAGAATTTTGGCACATTCATAGTATACATAAGTGATCGGGCTACCTCCAATAGATGTCGATTCTTCCTCTCAGCTACGCCATTTTGTGGAGGTGTATCAGGACAAGAGGTCTGATGAAGTATTCCTTCAGCAGAAAGAAAACTGCTGAATTCGTTGTTCACATACTCTGTCCCATTATCAGTTCTGATAATTTAACTTGTGTATTGAATTGATTCTTCACACATGCATAGAAATTCTTGAAACATTTAAGCACTTCATTTTTGTGTCTCATAAGATATATCCAAGTCATACGGGAGTAACAATCTATAAATGTCACAAAATATTTCATTCCACTCACCGAGATGACCGGAGATGTCCACACGTCAGAGTGGACTAATACAAAAGGCGATATGCTTCGGAGTCCTCTACTTACATAGGATGACCTGATATGCTTCCAAACTCACATGCATCACAATGCCAATTTATTCTTGTCGACCTTACTCATGATATCAGGAAAAACTTTGCTCATAGTATCAAAAGACATATGACCCAATCGGCAATGTTGAAGTATTACCTCAGTGACCTCTTTGTTTGCAACAACTGTCAAAGCAGTACACTGTGATTTATATGATCTCCTGTCTAGAAACCATAGGCCATTACGCCTTATTGCACTACCAAGCATTTTTCCGGTCCTTCTGTCTTCAATTAAACAGTTCTCTCGATCGAGAGTAACACGACAATCTATATGATCCACTAAAGCACTTAGGGATACTAGATTAACAGGAAATGAGGGTACATATAAAACCGATGGCAATGTAATTAATGAAGTGCATTGGACAGTGCCCACACCTTTAATAGGTTGAGCAGTTCCATCGGCAGTTTGAATAGTCTCCTTTTTCGTAGGAGCAAAAGGATTATACGATGTAAATTCACTTATTGTACCCGTAACATGTCTAGATGCACCTGAATCTAGTATCCAATTTGCAAGAGATGTAACTTTATTCGGATGAGCAAGGTTGACAAGATTGCCGAGGATCGTCTTGGTCTCCTTCGATTCCGCCATTAGTTCTGAACTTTTTTTCAAAAATAGTTACCCCACCTTCTCAAGTTGGCTTACTGTAAGTATCTCAGCCAATTTTCAAATAACTTCTCAATTCCTATGCTCTCTTCCATTGTTTGGTTCTGCTCACAATACACAATACTCAGCAGAGTACCACACTCTCTTCTTCCCAAATGAGCAACACTTAGCAATACGCTGCTATCAACTCAGTAGCTCCTCAAGCTCCCCTGAAGCCTGCTTCTCTCTCTATTTCTTCATATTTTCCACAAAATCTCAGCTCCAGTTCGTAGCACTGCAGTAGCACAGGCGTTGTGCACACCAATACACCACCGACAGCCTGCAATATGCTTCCTCAGACAGAGCTACCACAGCGCAACAAACTCTCCTTCTCTTCTCAGCACCAGAGCACCTCCGCTTGTAGTTTAGCCACTCAAATCACCAAAAACCCAGCTGCAAAATCACACGAGCTGCAGACAACAGGACTTGCCTTTTTTCTCCCAAACAGACAGCCGCAATACAACACCAATTCTGCCTCCTATTTCCAACACAGCAGCCGCAAGGCAACAAATAGCCAAATGCTGTGATGTCTTGCTCAATCAACAATCAGCTCACTCGGATTCCAAGCAATTTCCCTTCTACCTTCTCTCTTCCCAAAATCAGGACATACCAGATTGAATCCCCAACGGAATCACCTTCCACCAGCTGCAACTCAGAACTGAGCTGCTCCACAGCAGCTGCAGTTCTAGTTTCCCGTCCTCACGCTCCTCCAATTCGAGCAGCAAGTGCTCCACAGCCACGCCGTCACCTACAGCTCCTCCACAGCCTGTTCGCTCGCCGCCTGGGCACAGCCAGGCTCCTCCTCCGGTGCTTCGGCACCCTGCTCGCACACCGCCACCGGCGCACCGTCCGCGCGAGTGGACGCGCTCGCGAGCTGTCGCTAGTTACGGCAGCGCCGCCGCCGCCGCCGAAAATCGTCCGGCTCTGTATACCATGATGACTTTTGGAGAAAACACTATTGCCATGCTTTCTCATATACAATTAAAAGAGCAAAAGATGATGGACAAATTAGTAACATTATACCCCATTTTGTGGACGATGGTTTGTCTATTTTACAATATGCAGACGATACTATTTTGTTTATAGACCATGATATTGAAAAGACGAAGAACATGAAACTGTTACTTGCCACCTTTGAACAATTATCGGGTCTAAAAAAAACTTCCACAAGAGTGAGCTATTCTGTTATGGCGAGACTGCCGCATTCGAAGATAACTATATGAAGTTATTTGGTTGCAATGTTGAGGAATTCCCGTTTCGATATCTGGGTATCCCTATGCACCATAGAAAACTCTTCAATAGTGATTGGAAAATAATAGAGGAAAGATTTGAAATGAAATTAAACTGCTGGAAGGCCAAACACCTTTCTTATGGAGGACGTTTAACTCTATTGAACTCAGTTCTCAGCAGTCTTCCTATGTTCATGATGTCTTTCTTCGAAATCCTGAAAGGGGTCCTCACCAAACTGAATTTCTATAGATCCAGATTCTACTGGCAAGATGGTAAAAATACTAAGAAATACCGCTTGGTCAGATGGGATCTTTTATGTCGCCCTAAGGACCAAAGAGGCCTAGGTATCATTGATCTTGAGATCCAGAATAAATGCTTATTAAGCAAATGGTTATTCAAACTGCTTAATGAAGACGGCATGTGGCAATCATTAATACGGAATAAATATTTAGGTTCCAAGACGTTGTCACAGGTCGAGATCAAACAAGGGGACTCTCATTTTTGGATGGGCCTTATAAAGGTCAAAGATGAGTTCTTATCATGTATTTCTTTTAATGTTAAAGATGGTTCCCAAATTAGATTTTGGGAAGACACATGGTGTGGAACTAGGCCGTTCAGTGAGCTATATCCTAATTTATCTCATGTCTCTTATAACCACAATGATACAGTTGCCCGAGTTATGGGTGGTGCGCCTTATAATTTACTCCCTCCGTTCAGAAATAGATGTCACTGTTGACTTTCAGATATCACATTTGACCATTCGTCTTATTCAAAAAATTTGCTCAAATATAAAAACAAATATGTCACGATTAAAATATATCTAATGATAAACCAAGTTGTAAAAAAATAAATAAAATTTATGTAAAAAATTTGAATAAGACGAACAGTCAAACGTGATGTCTAAAAGTCAACAGTGACATCTATTTCTGAACGGAGGGAGTATCATTTAGGCGTACCTTGATTGGGATTAAACTCACAGAGTATAATGATCTCATAGCTAAAATCTCGACTTCTAGATTAACTGATGAACGGGACACAGTGTCATGGAGATTACATAGATCTGAACAATTTTCGACTCGGTCTATGTTTGCTTTTCTAATGAACCAAGGCACTCCTTTCCATCATAAGCTAATCTGGAAGTTGAAGCTACCTTTAAAGATAAAAATTTTCCTTTGGTATATGGTGAAGGGTGTCATTTTAACCAAAGACAACCTTGCTAAGCGTAACTGGATGGGGAGCCAAAAGTGTTGTTTCTGTAATCTTAATGAGACAAACCAACACTTGTTCTTTGACTGTCATCATGCTAAAACCATCTAGAGGGTAGTTCAAACAGCTACAGGGCTTAACCCACCTAGATCTTTATCTCATATTGCGGGAGATTAGCTTGCTCATATTAACCCAGACAAGCGTAAAATTATCCTAGTAGGTGTGGCAGCCATGTGCTGGGCGATATGGCGATGTAGGAATGAAATTTGTTTTGATAATGTAAAGTATACATCATTTATGCAGGCACTTTTCAGGAGAGTTTATTGGCTGCGGTACTGGGCGCTGCTGCAGCCCGAGGAGGTCCGTGACCACGTTCGTGGGGTGAGCGCAGCTTTGGAGGTCGCTGCATTGGAGCTTTATGCCTCTCACGGATGGAGATTTAATAATAGACTCGGTCCTCCATAGTTTAATTTGCTCTTATTTAAGCTCTTCTTGTCAATCAGTAGGTTGACACCATTTTTGTAATAATTTGTCAAAAACAAAACAAATACCGGGCTGCGTGCTGTGCAGAGGCCGGAAACTTTTGAACAGTTTCCATTATCTAAAAAAATGCTTTCTTATATACATACAGATGGTATATGGGCCAGGCCTAAGACACACACACACTCCTACGGACAACACAACCCAACAGTTTCAGCTGCATGTATTATAAATGCCAACATAGCTTACCCGGCTTAACGGAGCGGCAAAATGTATGGGTATAGTATAACTAATCCAACAGCGCAAGAGCGGCTTCAGGTGTCGGTGTGGCGTGTGGCGGAGCATCGCCGGATTTGCAGCAGTGTTCCACGCCAAGTACACTCTTTAAGTCTTCTTTATGTTTGCCATATGAACCAAATAGTTCTTCTAAGCTAGCGATGATTTTTCTATGGCAGTTATGATCAGATAATAATATGCTCACTGAGTGGTCCGAGCTCAAAGTGGCAAGAGATGCACTATAAACTAGGCTACTGTGGACCATATAACTTTCTCAAAGAAACTTATGTCACGGATGCCCCATTAAGGGAAGGCCATCCGTTCCAATACTCTGTAGATTTTTTTTAAAAAAAATATGGAGGTTTTCAGCTATCCTACCAGAAGGTTTGTTATGTCTGAAAATTTTGTCTTGCCACTAGCCAGTCATTCGTATCCATTTTCCCGCTTACTAGCATTTAAACCCATTTTGAGACACACCAGTGGAAAAAAAATAGAAGAAGAATAAGAAGACAAATGGTGAACAATTCCAGTGGCAAGGGTAGAAATTTCACTTATTAACTTTAGCTCGTTCGACGGCATTCAGAGTTCTGAATATTTAGTTACTTTCCCAATTTCGTCAGTCAATAATTGCATTGACTGGAGAACTGCGGCAAGTGGCTACGAGATTCTAGACGAATGGCTAGGTGAGGAGGGCAAGAGTGAGGTCTTGTTTTGCAATATACTCAACCACTTTTTTTTTCTTGCAATTAGTAGCTTGTGGCACCGATTCACTTTGGTTAATTTGTGGCCTGTTTGAAAGTAGGGGGCAAGTAGAAAAGGAAAACCAACTTATTACATATGATTCCAACACAACTCCCACATTCCAAAAGAGCCTCGATAGGAATTAGAAATTGTTATGGTTGTTACTTTAAAGAGTGGGGGATTTGATAAGAGGCTTAAGAGCATCAAGTCTCCACTAATTATTCAGTATGGACCATATGCAAAAATCATGTAAGTGCTATTTCTGGTGGGGGCGCAAGGGGAGTAGTTTAGCTGAAAAAAAAAAGGCAACCTTCTGTTTATTTTTCCTCTGATCAACTTGATTAACTAGAACCCATGTAATGATGAATTGCTAGCAGGTGGATCTCTTAAATTGTTGATTTCCAACGAATCGTTTATTCGTTACCATCGACAAGCAAGGCTAACTTTAGTTATGAGGTTGACTGAGACAAGCTAAGTTGCTTCTTCCCCCAGCATTATGTTGACTTCTTTGTGTGGGATTGGACATGTTACATTTTGTCTAGAGTTTTTGATCAACTTTAAGGTAATGTCTGGAGAATTTAGAAAAAAATTTCCCCACCTCTGTGGCGTATGATAGCATGGTTACTGTTATAGAAAAGCTGGGAGAGCCAGCCATGAAACTGCAGACCAGAAAAGACAGACATTAGAGCAGGTCTCCATGCATAGTGCGCGCATGCAAGTACAAATTAGTCAAAAACAATCTCACAACCAATCATTCTCACGTCCATAAACAATGTATAAAACCTATCACTTACACGTCAGAAAGGAAAGGATAACATAAAATTGTTCCCCAACACTGCATTCTATCCAAAAACTGTACCATTTCCAGCCAAACCAAACCCATGCAAACCATGTCGCGTAGCCCGATCCAGAAAAGCCGGCGCAAATTTTGACTTTACGATCGATCAATCCGCCGTCGCGACAGTGACGGCGCCGAACCACCGCGAGCAGGTGTAGACGGAGCAGAAGGCCTGCAGCGTGGTGAGCAGCAGCATCATGATGGCGGCGAGGAACGTGAGCAGCTGCCAGGAGCTGAACACGTACTTGCGCATGAACCGCTTCGTCTTGACGCGCCACCGGCCGTTGTAGTAGCGGTTCACCTCCTCCACGGCCCTGTCGACGAAAGCCACCTTGGTGAGCCGCACGGACCGCGTCATCCCGTTCCACAGCTTGGCCGCCTCGCCGTCGCTCTTCATCTGGTTGAGCACCACCCCGCGCTCCCGGAGCACCGCCACGTCCTCGTCGGTGTCGATGATGCCGTTCATCAGCTCCGTGTACCGCGCCAGCACCAGCGGGCCCGACGCCGCCGCGGCCTCGTACGCGACGAGGTTGCGGAGCATGATCTCCGTGTTGGAGTCCAGGGTCACCGTGGGGAGGTGGAAGGTCACCGTCTTGGCGTCGAACGCGATGCTGGAGAGGTCGCCGGTGGTCGGGGAGAACTGAATGCCGACGCTGGCGAGCTCGGACACGGACGAGATCATGATCTCCTCGATCAGAGGTGGGCGTGTCAGGTACCCTGCGGTGCTCGGGTCGACGGGGTGGGTGCTCCCGTCGCCGGACGCGAAGAAGGACTCCACGGGGTTCTTGATCGCCGAGAAGCCCGGCAGGACGGTGAGCATCTTCCACGGCGCCTTGACCGCGAACGCGATCGGCTTCGTCACGTAGCGCAGCCGCTTGCTCTTCAGCCCAGACACGATGCCCCACACGGCGCCGAGAAGCTGCTTCACGTGCTCGCCGCCGCCGCCGGCGGGCGCCTTCTTCTCCTCCTCTGCTTCGCCGCCGCCGCCGTCCACCGGCTGCTCCTCGATGTCGTAGCCGTCGTCGTGGTGGACGTCCGACTCCACCGGTTTTGGCACGAGCAGGTAGTAGAGCACCTCGAGCAGGTGCGCGTGCTTGCCGGCGTCGACGGCCGGGAAGGTGTCCATCATCTTGAACGGGCAGAGCTCCTTCATGAGGCCGGTGACCATGCGCTGGAGCGTCGCGGCGGCGTCGTCGGCGGACACGCACTGCGGCTCGAGGATCTTGCGGAGGAGGAAGAGCGGGACCTGGTTCTCGAGCATGAGCATGTCGCGGAGGATGAGGTTGTGCGCAGACTTCCTCCCGGCGAAGTCCACGAGGTGCGCCATCCTCGACGACATCCTCTTCAGCGCCCTGCCGCCTCCCTCGCCATCGACGGCGACGGCGAAGATCTGCAGGAACTCGAGCAGGAACGCGCCATCGACGACCATCATCCACGCCAGCGTCTCGCCGTTGAAGTCGAGATAGCGGTGGTAGTGCGCGCGGACCTTGCGCTCGAGCCGCGCGAACTGCTGCACGAGCCCGTCCAGCTTGACGCCGTCGCGGAGCCGCTTCTGCGCGCGGCGCGCCGCGGCCAGCTTGTAGCGCTCCATCTCGTACAGCTCGGGGCGCCAGTGGTGGTAGGGCCCCAGCGCGATGAACTGCGGGGTGTAGGCCTCCGGCTTGTGCACCTGCAGCGGCTTGGGCACGTTGAACACGGACACTGGGATGCCGTTGTCGTCGTCGTCGTCGCCGGGGGCTTCCTCCTCCAGGGACCGCCGGATCTGGACCACCCACCGGACCTCGTCGAACGCCAGCGGCGACCCGTTCTGGTTGGTGCCTTGCCGATCGGAGACCGCCATTGTGTGATCGCCCTCGTGATACGCTTGTCACTACCGGTTATAGTAGAAACTTGGTATTGCTTGTGAAATGGATCAATGGCCAGATGCAATATATATAGTATACCCTACTAAACAATGCATGAATAATGAACTATTCAGATAAATGTTTGAACGAATAAAGCTTTTGCTTAACGATGTCGACGAATAAAGCTAAGTTGGTGGCATATGGTACTTTCAGTTTTGAAATGTTGAGCCTTCATTTTTCACATGTCTCGATTGCCTCAGCCTTCATTTCCACAAGCTTCAAAAAAATAAAACCCTCATTTTCCACACGTTCTTGTGCTGGTGAGACAATTACTCGGAGCTGCATATGTCGATCAGATCGAGTGGGGTTTGAACCTCCCCACCGGAACACTTTACGTGCTTCGGCACTGCCGCACTAGTACTAGTAGTATTCTCTTGCCTCTGTTTCTGAACATCATGAAAAGATCAATGTATAGTATACGTCAATCAACGCAAATTAACTACCCTCTCCGTTCTATACATATCTTAGTTCCGATACGAGAAGAGAAAACCCATAGCTTGACAGTCTGGGAAGAACTTATATATCAGAAAATTTGTGGATATGAGATGTATAGCAACTTTGGACGCTAGTTAGTTGCGGCTTCAGCGGCCGACCATGCATTGAGACTAATAGCTACTCCCTCCGTTTTAAATTATATAATGCCGTTGATTTTTTTGTTGAATTTTGACCAACAATATATGTGAAAATAATTAGTTGCTTAAAATGTATATTGTTGAATCTATCATCAAAAGCACTTCAAAATTAACTTATACATTTAGCTATTTGCATAAATATTGATGAATAAGACGCATACTCAAAATAACGAAAAAAATCAATAGTGTCATATAATTAAAAACGGAGGAAGTATATAGTACGATTGATCAGACGGCGATCAAAATACTCGTGGGATCAGGCCAGGGCCAGCCGACAGTCGAATAAGAGTGGTTTGCACGTAGACCCAGACTGGAAAGAACAGTGAATCGAGCCGCCATGCCACTTGACTGTTTCTTTCCCTATTCTGCAAGAGCCACTTGGGTCGGGTGATCTGTAAGCGATAGAGATCTGTAAGCGATAGAGCTCGGTGGCGTGAAGAATGTGGCAGACTGGCAGCTCTCTGAGATAGGGCGGGAGGTAGGGGAACCAGTTTGATTATGTGACTTTGTGTGGTCAAATTGCCGATGGATTTTGCTTCCTCTTTTCGTTTACCTTAATTGCTGGCAGGGGATGGGCACTCACGATCATGGATGATCTTAATTTATGGCGTGGTGGTGTCCAGTGTGCGATACAGATTGTAGTAGAGCTAAAATTAATGTTGAGAGATGGACCGAATCAAAAAGAGGATAAAGAGGCGTACTTTGGAGGACTCAAGAAACTGCAGAGGAGCTGAACTTTAGCAACATGCATGAACAATCCTATTTTTATTTCCTTTCTTAAAATGAACAACTTTGAACATATTCAAACGTTGAAGTAAATTATTTCAGCATTCACCATAATATTTTTCAACATTCCAAATAATAAGTCATTGAAACAGTATAAAAGTATTAATTAATTTTGCAATCTGTTGAATCTGAGTTCATAGGAGTGTTGAGTGCATACGAAATGTATTTTAACAAAAAGCACAAAAATATTGAAGGAACTATGTCTTAACCGATGAATATCACACATTTGGTTCAACCAAGTATTTAGAATTTTATGAGTGCAGAAGGTGACCCAAATCACAAACTTAGATAATAGTAACTTAGTGTAGAAAAAAAACAATGAAATAATAATAATCACAAAAAAAACAATGACATAGTAATAATTAAAGAAAAAGGAAAATATTTCATGTACGTCTGCATGTTATGAGAAAATATATAATGGTTTTTTTTTGACTGGGAAATAATGGTTTTGAAACCAAGTGAACCACCCCCAACATGATTTAATCGTTGAATCTCTAATCTTACTATGCGGTCATAGGTAGGATATAGTCTAAGATAAATAGAAAAATAAAAAATAAAAGGAAACCTGTGCACTTGCAGTCGCAGGCCACGTTGTCTCCCTCTGCTGGGCCTTCTATGTCTCACGAGCGGCTGTTGCTGGGCTGTCGCTGTCGACGCAGAAACCCACTGCACCTCGTGTTGTGCCGTTGCGGCAGAAGTCTTCCACGGACGTCGCGGCCGCGCGAAGCGTGCTCATCTGCGGCGACGCGAGCGCCCAGCTCGACTCATCTATCTAGAGACAACAGACAAGTGACAATGTGCATGCGCATTAGCTCACAATCACCCATGCACTGGTGTTAAGCGAAGAATAGGAGCATCAAAGAGCATCCAAAATTATTAATTTTGGACCAGTTGCGACCGATCGACAACAGATATGAGAGCTCGGATGGACGCGCGGACACATTCACGATCATGTGTACGTACGTAGCACTGATGAAATGAAATTGTATTGACAAAATCCGTTCAAAAAAGAAATTGTATTGACAAAAACAAACGATTTTATAAACAAAAGTATGTTCGGTTGCAGCTACATGCATCTGATTATCATCTTCCATCGTGATCCATCTCTCCGATTATAAGACTCTGCAACGCGATGGAATCTGTACCCCCACGCTGGACACCACGCTGCTACGATCATTGCAAGCAAGAAACCGGGCACACCCAAAGTTATTACTCAAATCAAAAGGCAAATATGGAGCCTATGTAGCGCCCACAATAGAAGGACCAGAACAAGAACTGGTTGTATATCAGGCCCCGCGGCCCGCGCTAGCTCAATTGCCAGCAGGTCCGATCCGCTCTAGTATCACCTATTGCAACTACTCAACTGGCAATGAAGGGTAACACTCCCAGCAAGTGGCAGGGATTCCACAACATGTGTGGGCTGTAGTAGATCGATTCAACAACCGAATCACTGTCCTATCCAGTCTGATGTCTGAATGATTAACGACACAAGCCACATTCCTTTGGCAGATCCATTGGCCTGATCTGACGACTGTTTTACGCATCTCTATATATATGTTAGTTGTTGACTCGTATAGTGATAGTTTCCATGACCGAGTTTTCAGCTGAGCTAACGGTAAACTCAATTGAAGGTTCTCCCATTAGAAGGTTTGTGCTTTGTACTCTGTACTGCTGAAGGTTCCCTGCTGAAGTAGTATATGTTTTTGTTCCTAGTATGAATACCGTATCACTTGTGGGTGTTGCAGCGCTATGCTGGGCTATCTGGTTAAGTAGAAATGATATTGTTTTTGACAAGACACCTATGAAAACTTATATGCACGTACTATTCAGGGGGACTCACTGGATGCGATTTTAGTCACAACTGCAAAAGAATGATGAAGACATGGAAGTCATGAGAGATGCTTGCCGACACTTGAAAGTGTTGGCCATGGAAGTCTATGCACACCATTGATAGAGTTTTAGTAATAGACGATGTTATTAATAATTCTAGACATTCAAACATTTTGCTTGTCGATATGTGCGTTTTATCATTTCAATTTGAGCAGACGGGAGTGCTGCTGATTTGTAATAAGATGGCTATAACCTCCTAGTGAGGCCAAAGCCAGGATGCTCTTTTCCCATTATCTAAAAAAAAATGAATACCGTATCACTTAGGCCCCCTTTGGAACGCAGAATTTTCACAGGAATTGTACAGGAATTTCACAGAAATCAGTTGACTGTTCACAAGAAAAACGCAGGAATAGGAAAAAATCCCGCAATCCAAAGGGGGCCTTACAGTGGTAACAAGTAAACTGCCAACTGTATCTTTGGGCAAGGGCTGGTAGGTTGGAAGCAGAAGTGCAGAGTTTCAAAATCCAAACTGATCGGCATGGCTGCTCTGATCGGAATTTTTTTTTAAATAATAGTCTTTTAATGATTAATCGCAGTTATGGGGTTCGATTAGGAAAAATAGCAGAAATGGGTGCCTGTCGGTCACCCAATCACCGACAGGTGGGCTATCGGTCACTGGACGACCGATTAGCTGTCCACGTCGCCTATCGGAGAGTCGACGCAAGTCCACGCACGCTGTCGGTAGCCCGGCAACCGATAGCAACCTGTCGGTAACGCGGAGCCCGATAGGAAGGTTGTCGGTAACGGCGGGCCCGATAGGTTGCTTATCGGTAACGCCGCTCCCGATAGGGGCCTGTCGGTCGTCCGGTGACCGACAGGCACCCAATCTTATCCGCTGCCCGCGCCGTCCCCTCTCTCTCTCTCCTCCATTCGAATCGTTCCGAGCGAACGACGGCGAGAGAGAGAGAGAGGGCGACGGGCGAGGCGAGAGGAGGAGGAGGACCGGGAGCCGTGGAGGAGCGCCTGTCGGTCACCCGCCGACCGACAGCGCGCTCGGACCGCGCGCGCGGTTGTCGCCGCGGCGAGGTGAGTCTTTTTTTTTTATTTTTCTGATTTGTTTAGTTAGGTTAAGTAGTTTGATTAGTAAACTAGTATAGGGATTAGTAAAGTAGCTTTAGATGAGTTTAATAATATTAGTGTATGGATTAGTTAGATTAGTTAAAGGTATGGATTAGTTAGATTAGTTAACGGTAGGGAAGTTAGTGTAAGTAGTAGAGTAGTATTTTTAGTGATTTGTAATGGTAGGTAGTTATTAAATTATGAAATGTAGAATTACTTTTGTTAAAAAAGATGCATTGTTATCTGTTAATGAGTGTTAAAATATTTATGTATACGGATAAATTAATTATGTGAAACATATAATGCCGAGAGTAATTAATTTATTTTGAGCAGGATGTCCAGTGTAGTGAGTTTCCGAGTTTTTTACGGAGAAGGTCAAATTGAGCATCGTGATTATGGGTAGATTTGAGTAATTTTCAGTATGTGGACAGTGTTTTGAATGATCCGGTAGAGATGCAGCGATGCGAAGTGTATGGCTGGTTACATAGTCTCTTGAATGTGAATCCTTTAGAGTATCGATTTGTAGTGAGAGCTATGATTCCTAAAAAGCGTGAAGGCTCATACAAATGGGAACTTGTGGAGGTGAGAAGCACTAAACATTGGAAGCAATTTGTCACTATGGGATTGCAACGGCATTTTGCTCACTTGTTGCTGGTGCAATGTAATCCGACAACGACCCGTCTGGAGGAGGAGGTTGATGACAATGTCGTAAATACAGAGCAAGATGGAGTCGTGGGACAAATTGTTCATGCGGAGCAATATGTTGGTGACGAGCCGAGTCATGTTGGTGCCGAGCCAAGTCAAGTTGCTCCAAATCCTGTGGTTCATCCAACTATTGAGGATGGGTCGCAAATAAATGTTGGCACACTAGAAGCAGATTCGGGAGAGGTCAACGAGGCAATTGTGGATGAAATGGACAGGGATGATGACGAGTTTCGTACTTTCGTTGATGGAACAGCCGGTCAGGGATGGGGCATGGGATATGAAGAGCCACGGGACTGGATCAATATGGAGAACTTAGCTGTTAATGATGGTCACAATTCATGTTGGGAGTATGATGCTATAGAGGTCCGGCAGGGGCAGATGTTTCCTGATAAGATATCTTTTCAGCATGCCGTAAAGAGGTGGGCGTTCTCTGAGAAGAAGGAGTTCACGGTGGTCATTTCAAACCCGAGGACGTATGACGTCAAGTGCACGGCTCCGGGTTGCACATGGAGGGTTCACGGATACCTGCCAAAAGCTGAGACGTCATTTGTGGCGTCTATCGTGGTAGGCCATTCGTGTTCATTGGATAGGACTCTTCTGAAACACAAGAACATGACTACACAATTTGTAGCTGAGTACATGTATCCTGAGATTGTGCAGAAGACTGGTATGTCTCCTTTTGCTATAATGCTTGCCATAGAGAATCGACTTGGCTATGAGATAAGCTATGATATGGCATGGAGAGCGAAACAAAAGGCTCTGGAAAGAAGGTTCGGGACATATGAGGACTCGTACCACAACCTACCTGGCCTGCTTGAGCTTATGCAAGCTAGGAATATAGGTACTGTGGTTGCAGTGGACGAGTTTCAGAATACAAATGGGGACAGGGTCCTACGCCGTGCTTTTTGGTCATTTGGTTGTATGATACAAGCATTCATGCATTGCCGACCTGTTATTGCTGTGGACGGCACTTTCTTAACTGGGAAGTACAAGGGGCAGATCCTCACAGCTATTGGAGTGGATGGGGAGAATCAGCTTGTGCCAATTGCTTTCGCAATTGTGGAGAGTGAGAATACGGAGAGTTGGTTGTGGTTTTGAGGTGGTTGAAGCGAGCGGTTGTTATGCAGAGACCCAATGTCTGCATCTTACATGATCGCCATGCGGGATTACTGTCAGCAATTGAAACGCTGCAGACAGACTATAATGATCAAGAATTTTGGCCCGACCTGCATAGTCGATGGTGCATGAGGCATCTGGGGGCAAACTTCTACAGGCAGTTTAAGAGCAAGCGACTTATGGATATGTTTAAGA
>CM017441.1:47876468-47975095 GCA_007726485.1 Eragrostis curvula | reverse complement strand
GTGCAGAGGGTGGCAATGTAGGGCGTCCCTCGGAAGTCCTGGTGAAGGTGCTCTTCTTAGCCACCTTTCTGATCTTGAGTCCAAAGTACCTTATCTCTGGCTCTGGCTCAGGCATCTGTGTCCCTCGTGAAACGGTGTCGAAGGTGTCTGCTGTTAAGTCTGGGACAATGGGCATCACTGTCTCGTACTGTCCATGCAGTGTGAGAACACGAATGATCCCATTAGTTGGCTCGATCTTGGTCTTGGACTTCCTCATACTGTTGCCCTTCTGATGAAGACTGTTTAGTTGTTCCACATGTGCCTTGGTCCTATCACTCATTAACTTGGCCATCCCTTCTATGACTTCATGGTATCCTAACTCAGCATTGTCTGCCTTAGTACGTTCCTCTTGTAAGGTCCTCTTCAGAATCTCAATCTCATCTTCTACGACTCCTCTCGTATGCTCTGCTTGTGCAATGTAGTAATGGGAGGCTTCTAATTGTGCTTTCAGACGATCATTCTCGTTTGCAAGGATGTCAGCCTTGTCGCGGGTTTCCTGCCATTGCTTCCTCCAATACTGGCAACGCTCAACATCCTCATTCCAGAGGTCATGGACATCTGATGGTGGCAATCTAGAGACTGTAGGAACAAAGCTGTCTCTACCAAGCAATCATTCCCTTCTGTGCGGGTTGGTCCTTGGAGCGTATCCATGCGATGCTCCCATATGTTATCTTCATTGTCATCCGGAGGTAGGTACTTGATTGGCCTGGTTCCTCATCGTCCCAACAGTTGTCCACAGATCATTGCGGCTGCTACTCTGGCTATAGTCTGTAAGGCATCATCACGTCTGGCTCTAGTAATCTCCCTGGTCAAGGGCTGAATAGGTGAGTCTTCATCCTCTATGTGTACGTGGATGCTGGCATCACATCGAGGAACTCCATCTTCATTGTACTCTTTCCAACGGTAGTGAGTCTTGTCCTCAACATCGAAGTGCCACATGATTCGGCGGAGCATCATGGGAAAACCGCCATCAAGTCCAGCACGGGTGTGGGTCCATCCATTCTCATCCACGTGGCCTTCTTCGAATTCCATCTGTTGAACAAGAGGTTCGGAGGAGGTTAGTAAAAGATTTTGATAAAACTAGAGCTTAGACAAGAAGTAAGATGCTAGTTTTTGCAAGAAATAGTTTTTATGGTCAAAATAAGTCATCCTAAGTCTAACAAAACCTAAGGGTCACGTCCTACGGTCAAGTACGGCTATGATACCACTCTGTCGGACCCCATTTCTGGAATCCACATGTTTACCGAACCAATCCCTGGATCAGTAGTTGGTACACACAAACAAAGCGTTCCATTGCACATATATGAATATTATTACATCCCATAGGGTTCAGATCATGGTCTTAAGTGACAAACTAGATAGAGGCTAGCATACTAGCCTGGATACAACAAACTCGAATGGGAAAACACTACTAAACACCACAGGCAAACTTGAGCAGATGTCGACCCTATTCGTCGTTATCGTCTCCAACGTCTTCTTCTTGTTCTTCTGAATGATAGCAGCAAGAGTGAGTACATAAGCTACTCAGCAAGCCCTACACTACTCAAGGGTATATATACATGCATATTTGGTCTTAGCAAGGGAGTAGGCCATAGGGTTCATTTGCAGAAAATGCATTTTATGCATGGTTCAGCAATTCAAGGATCATAGATGAAAACAGAAGAGTTTGATTGTCATATTTTAGTTGATTGGCCCTGGGGGAGAATGATTCGATCCCGCCAGTTCCCACGTTTTAGTTGGGCCTTCTGACTCAATGTCATAGCAATCCGGCACACTTTCCAACACTTTCAATACACGGGCGTCTAATACACCCACTCACACGCCAAGGAAAAACATAGGGTAGCTAATCAATGTGACGCAACAGTAAGTGTCATATGCCGTGACAACGTCCAATCGATTGAATTTTACACCCTGCAGAGGTTGTACATCTTTTCCCACAGACTATGCGCTCTTGATCGGAGAGTACATAACGCCTCATCCATCTTCTCCGAGTAATCCCACAAGCTCACCACGGAAGGTCAGGGGCTAAGGATTAAGCACGACACTTATGGTCACAATGTGCGGGGATTTCACTCCCAAAAGCTGGCAACGAGTGTTCAATACTCGATGTGTTTCCCCCAACCAGTCCGCTGCTACTACTAGCCACCAGGTGAAACTTACTTGCAGGAGTACCAAGAAGGTAGGAGAAAGTTCTGCCCAGGACAGGTTCTGTGGTTGTACGGAAATCATTATGTTTACGGTCACAAGAACTGGTCCTTATATGGCCGAGCAAGCACCATGTCCCACACTAGGGGTCTATCACACCATCAACAATTCACTAGTGGCCTTGCTCGCAGTCCAACCCATCCCATTATCATCCCCATCACCTAACACCAGTTTGCTACTCCCACCCCATGTATATATCAACACACACCACCAAACTCATTTTAACGCATTTTTGAAAGTCATTATGTGAGTAAAGGTGTGGCAATGTAGAGACATTGCAAAGGGTCCTAAGCGTACTAGTAGCAAGGTAATTACGCCATCATTTAATTAATAACATTAAACGACGGTGTATCCTAGAGTTAACAAGGTAATGGTAAATCAAGGGTCATCAAGGACTAGATATTCATGCCTTAAATAATTTGCATCACTATCATAAAGCAAGTAGGATAATAACTACTCAATCAGTAAAATAACGATAATGCATAATATTTCGGACGGCCATATAGGTGCATGCGGAAATAGTAGGATCAATCATGATCAAGGAGAAGTAGAGCTTGCCTTCAAAGTTCGGGTCTGAATCCTCCTCGTATCCCTCATTCTCTGGGTCGTCCTCGTGCTCCTCGTAGTCTACACGTGACGATGCCAATAAATACTAGCGCAATAAATCAATAAAACCAAATAGAAAATCAAATAAGAAACAAATGAATTAAAGAGAGAGATCAGAGAGGTTTCTGGAGAATCCAAGGGTGGAAATGGGTTCTACACGCAAAATCCTATTTTTGGGTATTTTTGGGGATTTTTCTGATAAAGGAAAGGGCTTGAAATGGATATCTGTGTACACTGTGTTGTGTGGCTTTAGCATTTCTGAGCTTGTACAGTGGCTGACATGTGGGGCCGTGGTGTCAGTGAGACGGGCTAAAGGCGTGCGCGTGAGCGAAGTGGGGCTAACGCGGCGGCGGGTCCCATGCGGACACGTGTCGCGCGGAGAGTGGCCGAGACAGGGCGCGCGGCGGCGCACGGCGGTGTGCTGCGGGAGCTCACCGGAGATCTCGCCGCCGGCGCCTGTGCTGCACGGGGAAGGCTCGGAGCTGCTGTGGAGGTAGCCCTCGTCGAGGCGGAGCCCTGGGGGCCAACACGTGCACGAGCGGGAAGGGTGGAGGGGCGTCGGCGCGCTCGCCGGAGTTGGAGCAGCGGCGGCGTGGCGGCGGAAGTGCGCGTGGAGTGAAACTTGCGGTGTTTGCGATGGCACGGCAGGTGCACGTCAGCGTGGAGAGGCTGTTCAGCTAGGTGGCGTCGTCGGGGCTCGCCGGGATGGTGGTCGGCGATGAGCGGACGCGGCGGCGCTCGATGTCCGTGCAGCCACGGGCCGAGGCTCGAGTGCGCGAGTGCGAGGGAGGCTGTAGCAGGCTGAGACCTACGCGTGGGACTATCCAGGTGAGCGAGAGAGGGCTCACCGGCGGCGAATCGCGCGGCGGCCGAAGATGGGAAGAAGAGGGGAATGGAGGAATTGCGGGACTTGGGAGGGTGATTCTCACCATGAAGTGGACGAGGGAGTGCTTCAGGGCATGGCAGGGCTCCAGGTGGGGTTTTTATAGGGCGCAGAGGCGCGGGGAGGCGGGAACGCCAAGAGCGGCGGTGCGGCCACGCGTCCGGGCATGCTTGAAAGGGAGCGGGGGCATGGGCGCGCCATTTGCAAGCGCACGTGCTCGAGGGCGCGGCGTGGAGCACGTGGGGAATTCTTGGCGCGATGGCATGGCAGCCCGTGGCGCGGGGCGGTGACATGCGGCGGCGAGGTTCTGCGGCGCGGCATGGCGCGGCGCGTCGAGGACGACGGCGTCGCGTGCGCGGGCTTGCGTCGACCCCGAACAACTGACACCAGGATTCAGATACATGTACATCAGCACGAGGCAAGCGACAGCGCCACAGGTATGCTTCTTACTTGCAGGAGATCAGTAGACGTCGGAGGCATGGCGTCTCATGGCGAAAGACAACCTCATTCCTGTGCTTCCAACGTTGCTTTATATGCGCACACCGTCGGCCAAAATGAGGAGCGGCAAATTGGCACCTAGAAAAACTAGATGTGGGAGCGGCACCTTTTGCTGTTCCTTACCCTCGAGCTAGAAAAAAACGAAACGAGCTCGTCCATACTTCACCATTTGCTGTTCCTTACCCTTGAGCATCCGCAACTCCAGACGTTGTGGACGGCGCGTCGGGAATCCAGTCTCTCAAGAACCGGCGCCTGGGTGGCGTTTTGCTCCGCCGTGGCTCGCCCTCCGTCTCCCTGCCAAAGTGCCAAATGATCGAATCGCGGCGCCGCCCGCACGCGCGCGCGGACGGCACAGCAACTAAATTACGGAAAAGGAGAGTCGTCAGCTGTTCGGGGTCCGGGGGCCTCCTATGTCAAGGCAACACGCGGACGTACGTTGGCCCCATCTCGCTTGCTCCGCGCTCCCCAAAGGGGCACGCACAACTCGTCGTCGCGAGCCGGTGCGCAAAGGAAAGCCGGAACGGAAAAAATGCTGGGCTGAAATCTCTGAGAAACTGCGCGGCAGGAGCTAGCGTACGCGACTCGGGCAGGTCGTCACAGTCAGGCTAATAAACAACTAATCACCGGCGCTAACAAGAGCAGCTAGCAGAGCCGTTCATTTTGTTTGCTCGTCGAGACGACTCGTCGTGAGAGGGGGTAAACGAAATGGTTCACAAATACTGTAACGATTGATCGTACAAATCCACCGACGACGAGGCAAAAGTTCCGGCATTATGCAATCTGAAACCGAGAATCCATACCATACCAACTCGTCGTAACATTGTTTATCCTGGCTGCTTCTGCTTGCCTGCACTTCACTATGACGCGGCGCAGCAACTGGAAGAAGTCGCCGGTCAAACTTGACTCCTGCTCGGCAAAAAGAAGGAAAATTAAAGCTTGGAACCGTGACTCCTGCCCGCACCTCCATTCCATTCCGGCCGTCGTGCACCGTCCTTTGTCGAGGCACGGTGACTGTCTGACTGGATCATGCGCCCGCGCGCGCCAGGTTGTGCACGCACTACCATGCTCCCCGTGGACACTGTAATTTGGCAGGACGCGCGGTAATAGTAAAATATCCTCAAATGGCTATATCTATTGACCCTGCAATAGCCGCCGCTGCATCATCTCCCCTCTTCCGTCTTTGCTCATCGCTTTGCCTCTTCTCTCTTCAAAGCGGAGAGCGAGAGGCTGCAGCTTGCAGCAGCTACGAGCGATTCGAAGAGGAGATCCGGCCAGTCGAGTTCTTCCACTCAAGCCTCAAGGTGCCCGCCCGGACGGGTTCTTGCGTTCAAGGTAAGGCCTCGTTCGGTTACTCAGTTATCATTCCATGCCTGATTTTATCCAAGGCCTGGATCAAGTGGATCCATGAGTGTCACTCGATCCATGTGATCTTCCCATCCACGTGCAGGAACGGTTCCTTGCTGGAGTTTTTGCCGTTCGGTTGAGCAGGAAGGAATGTGCACAGTGAACAAAGAGAGCAAAAACATGCCATTTTTATCAGGCTCATATCAGGATCCGAACACACTGCATCAGGCTACGAGAAGCATATGTGCTCAAGGTGATCAGGTCTCAATATGCAGTAAACATCACCCAGAAAAAAAATCCAGTAAAACGTCAAAAAATAGGCATCTAGTATGCAGTAATTGAACAGTAAACATAAAGATTCAGGAAAAATCACAAGGGGATCTCAGTGCTTCATAACAAGTAGCACCAGGCAGCCTTCACCAGATTGGCTTCAACAAGCATAAAACAAACCATATGCAAGATTAACACATGAGATTCTATTCTGTTCATAAACTAACACTCTTTCAGCCAAGTACAATACAACACTCTTTCAAGCATAGACTGCTTGTTCTAGGAGTCCAACTTCTTGGTGTACTCAGCCTGGAGCTCCTCGGCCTTGGCAAGACTTCATCAATTCTTCCTGCACATGTTTGTAGATAGAAACTCTTGAGAAAATAACAAGAGAGACACAAACTCAAATAACAGCTACAACAGCATTCTGTGACTAGCATGCTAGCATATTTGAATGTCAATATTTTTGGAATGAAATGCTAATCAAGTCATGGAAGCACTCAGAAAATAATGCAAAGCAAGCAAGATCATGGACTCACTATGCACTGTAGGTAAATTACTATCAAGTTCCCTAAACTATGACTCTATGAGCCTCTGTAACCAAAGATGTATATTGGTAAACATTCATCAAGCAACACTGAAAATACAAGATGCTTCTAAGAGATATCAGTGCTCATTTGATGGATTGATATTTCAATAGAACCAGCACTTCTCATTCACTGTTCTTTGATACTTCAATAGAACCAGCAGGTGGGACACAAAAAAAATTGAAACTTAGCTCCTGGACAAGCAAGTGAGTTATGTGTATGGCATAAAGCAGCAGGAAGTAGATGCAGCCGGTATAATCTAAAAGATGCAAACATAAGAACATATTAATAAATGTATACAAGTTTAGTTCAAGACAGCATGAAAATTCCTATTCTGAACAGCATGAAAATGTACTTGATGGCAGCAGCATAATCAGAACTGAAGATGAACCAAAATGCTGTGTGTGGTTCTGTCACATACTCACAAGAGGTGATCACGAATAAATAATGGAAGACAAAAATGACAATTGAAAGAAAACCATTCTGATTTTTGAAAGAAAAGTAATTTAAGTATGCTCATGCAGGATGCTCATCCAGATTGGTCACAGCTAGCAAGTAGGGTAACTCACTTGATCCTAACCATTCTTGACATTGAACAACAGATCTGAAAAACTATTCAGTGCTACATTCAGCTAGCAAGTAGGGTCACAGCTACATTCTTCAGTGCTACATTCAATGCTACATTCTGAAAAACTCACAATGCTACTATTATTCAGTGCTACATTATTCAGTGCTACTATATCTCACAAGAAGCAAAATGGACAAGAATCGTGTGTGGTCACACATGGGAAAAACATGTTTGTGTGTATTTTGCCATTTCCCGTGTGTTTGTGGCACTAGGGAGCGTTCGAAACTGTGGTAGTGCGCAAATAGTGACTGGAAAGAAGCCCACACTTAAACAGATGACAACACGAGCTGGTGTCGGCAGATAAGTAACTAGCTTGAACCAACCAGTCTCCAAATTTTATACAGATTCGTTCATCGCAGTAATTGTTCGAACGCAAGTCAACAGCACAAGGGCCAATTTCTACCATAGTTCCTCATCTAGTATAGTGCACTATCGCAAGTCCGCTCGAAACCAGAGGAGTTCCCTAACAATCAAGATCGAGAACATGCATATGGTCGAAGCTAAAAGTCAAGAAGACTAGCGAAAATGAATCTACGGAGCCCGCACAGCAGGCACCATCGCGTTGAACTCCAACGCCGCCATCGCGGTCGACTGCCCGAGCTTCAACTCCGTGAACGAGCAAGGCCCGAGAGATCGAGCGAGTGAGCTCCGGGAAGCCGCCGCCGCGGGATTTATGAACTGCCTCCGGGAAGCCGCCGCCGCCGTCCAAGATCCAAGAACCAAGACGAAGGGGAGAGGGAGACGTCGTACCAGCGAGAGTTGGAAGGGATTCGGCCGTACCGTCGCTGTGGTGTCGCGCCGCGCCGCCGTCCCGACGCGCTGCGCTGCCCGTCGCCGTTGCCCTCGCCCTCTGCCTCGCTTGCGGTCGCGTGCGTGCGGGAGTCGTTCCACGGGGTCAGACACGAGGAGCGATTCCCAGTTGTTTGTTGGACGCCATGGCCGGATTGGGCTCGGTGGGAATCCATCCCAGAGATAACCGAACAACATTTCCAGCCTACTCCAGGATTCTCTCCGGACCATGAAAACCCACTGAATTTGGGCCCAAATCCTGGACATTCCATGCCAAACGAACAAGGCCTAACCTGGACGCTTTCGCCGGCGGCGGCCGGGATGCATCTCCTCCTCCCAGTTCTTTGCTTGACCATGTGTTCTCTTCTTTCCACGGCAGCTTGGCGCACGGGCTTCGTTTGCTTCCCGCACCAGATACTCCGCTCGCGTCCCGAGGGCGACGGCGCCAAGTTCTCCGGGAGCTCGCATGCCCAAGCTGATGGTGCGGAACCTGATGGCGTACCTGCCGGCCGTGGCCAAGTTCGCGCTCACCGTGGCGGTGGGCTGCTCCGTCATCCTCGAGCCCATCCTCGACTTCCTCGAGAGGAGGACCTCCCCGTCGTCGCCGCGGAGCCTCCTCCTCGACGCCGCCGTCGCCGTCGTCATGGTCACCCTCCCGGTCACCTACATCATGGGGGTCACACTCGTCTACATCTACGTCACGCCGCCGGCGGCCGCGCCACCGCCGAGAGCGTCGAGGCGGTTCGCGGATCTGGCGTGCACCGTGGCGTGCGTGCTGCTCGTCGCGCTTGCTCTCCCTCTCGCCGCGTTCCTGCTACTCGCCGGCTCGCCGCCCACCGGGTTGACCCCGACCTGAGAACCCCACCCTTCAGCAGAACAGCAAAGTGAACTGAACTGATCGTACTGACAAAATTAAGGTAGGAGTCTGAAGATGAGCACGGCAAATTTGTTCTAGGCTTTCCAGTTTCTAGTCCATCTAGCTAGCTAGGCTAGTGTTAGATTTGCCGTGACATCAACCAAGATCTTTGCCATAAAAAGCCAATCCAAGCCGACTCCGGTGCGGCGCCGGCCAGCTGCAAGTCAGCAGATGGCCCAATCGCCAGGGACATGGCCACGAGCGCAGGAAGGATGCATACGAGGGGGGAGACTGACAAATGGACCACTGCAGTCAGTGGCCGTGAGGTTGGTAAGGTCGTCTGGTTGTTCTCGCTGACCAACACTGTAAAAAATTATCCTGTCAGTTGTCACCTGACTCACCTCCGGCTGCGAGCTGACCCTCTTGTTGTTCCCGCTGTTCACGCTCTAAAATTCTCCATTCAGTTTCTGTCTGTGTAGAGTATTGTCTCTGTATCAGCTGTCAATAGCGTATGCTACCTGATGTACAAACCTTTTTATCCTCACTCTCGATTGAACGAGTCTATTAATAATTTAATAGTTAATACTGATTTTGGCTATTGATGCGTTGTTTCTACATAGCTGTTTATTTTCCTCTCAAAATATGGCAATGCATGCGTACTCTCAAAATATGGCAATGCATGCGTATCCCACCTATCTCCAAAGAAATTTTTTTTTTTTTGCGAATTAAATAAGTGTAAAGTGTCATCAAAGGACAGATGTGGGACATGATAAACACAGCAAAGCGAGACAAACAATGTGGTCCTAATGCAAGAAAGAAATTAAGGATACCTAAAGGAACACATGCCATTGGCTGCGCGCTGGGTGACCCGGTCCAAATATTCCTTTCAGCGTTGTAGCACGGTGACAAATATCAACCTCTAACCTACCACCTGGGAGGAACCTTCATCGAGAAGAAACGTGAAATTGCTGTATATTTGATACTTAACAAGTTTGCTTTTGCGTCCTCTAGCACATTGGAAAAAAAATGAGAACATACGAACCCCAAGTGCATGTAGTTCCCCAAACCAAACAAACTGATGCTAAAGAGTGGAACGACATTAGCATCATCTAGCAAAATGACCGATGCATATTTGTTTTCTTTTGTCATGAGTTATATATGATGATTATTATTACCCTTCCAAAGTCTGATAACCGATGCACCAAAATACACCTACACAAGTCACACGTAACATAATTATCTAATCACATACCTAATATGGTGTTTCCTTATTTGCGGGGACCTAATATGGCGTTTCAAAGATAGGAGTAACTACATGTAGGAGTAGGAAAAGGATTTTTTTTTCCTTATAATCTAATATATTTGACAAGAAAAGAAGCTGCATGTTCGCTCTCATGGTCAAGAATTTTATCATATTGACAAGAGAAAAACATCACCCACGCTGGCCATTATGAAAAAATCAGGCATAATTGCTTCCACAAAATGATTCCTAAAAGACCCATATATATTATTATGGAATCAATTAGCTTAAATAGCCATGTACACATTTAATTTATAAATTATCTATTACAGACATTGCAGAGAGGAACCTGTGAATCAGCATGACTTAGGTCAATGAGACGATGGTAGAGACACAAATTTAAACTCTTCAGCCACATAAAAGGTATAGAAAAAAGTGATAATAAGGGGTGGTGGTGGGGGGGGGGGGGGGGGGGTATAAAATGCTGAGATAACTTAGAAATATTCTTGACATTAGTCGTGCAAATGTGCAAGCCATGCTGGTTCAAACTATTTGACACTGATTTAGAGAAATATATATTTTTGACAAATGTATTATCACTAGGGCTAATTTTCCAAGAACACCATGGGTGAAAGATTACAACCATAAAGATTTGGACCATTGCGAAAATCAACGACTATATTGGTCCATTGTGAACTGGTCAGCTTGGATTGGAGGGGGGAAGGGGGGGGGGGGGGGGGGGGGGGGGGGCTTTCATTTATCAAGGAATCATTTTTCGTATGTCACAAAATCGAAACCGCAAATGTGTTTGGCACTATTGTGGGCCGCACATGTCATAAACACTTTAGTGACATCAGTTATTAGAGTTTTTTTTTTGGCATATGAGAGAATTCCCAAACCAATAAACCATCAAACACCTATTGCCTAGTACTACTTGTATGGGCATTTTCCTCATATATGTGTTGGTGTACGTCTTAGCGAGAGGTCCGAAACCCGGTGCAAGCTGTTAATGGGATAGTAGACGTTTTCAATTCAAAATAACCAATATTTCTTTCTTTGGCTTATTGGTTTGTCTGACTAGTACAAGAAATACATGGTCTCTATTCATAGGTGGGAAGTGGTATGGTACAGTGATCGCAGCTAGGAATATGTCATTGGTCACTTATCCAAATGATATTGTATCAGTTTAAGTCTGTTCATCCTTTCCTTCAAGATCACTTCTGTTATGAACTTATGAGAAATAGACTTTCAGAGCTGCGTTTCACTTGTTCTCTTATGTGCTACTAATATTGATGGATTAACATATTGTGCTGTCCTATTTATACCCTACCTATCATTCTAGCTATCTCATCAATTTATGCTTGTCATTTTTTCTTTCCCGGCAACCACTGCCTTATTTCATACATTTTCATCTGCAGGGCACTATCACCATCTATTTGTTCAACTTCATGTATAATCAGCTATATAAAAGTGATAGCAGTGATAGGTAATATATAATTCCCCTCGTCTATAGGAACATGTAGGGGTATTTCAGGCTATTTATTTTTGTAAAGGCAGTGAAAAATAATCGATATTTCTTCTGTCCCAATTTATAAGGATTCTACCATCCCAAGATTAAAAAAAAAATAGCAAGAGGTAATTAAATGGCTACTATACCCCTCATTTTAGTTCAACCGACCAACTCCCACATTCGGGGGGGGGGGGGGGGGGGGGGGGGGGGGGGGGAGGAAGGCGTCCTTTGTACACTTGCACTATTTGTCTATAATTGGATGACTAAATCTCGATCGACTGAAAACATAAATATCTCAAATGATGCACAATATAATGGCCATCGGATCGAAGCGCCCAACCTCCATCTAATATCTTTCCTTTATGTTAATAGGCAGGGTATAAATAGGGTCTAATATCCACACGAATGGAACTCGCTTCCCATCCTCCTCCCTTTATAAGAGGCCTCACCTCCTCCAGGTCTACCTCCCCAACCCTAACCACACCTACCCGTTGTAGCCCCAAAAAAACCCCCGCTCCCTAGCTAAAAGCTCTAGAGATCTGAACGCCTGTTGGAACTGATGCCGATTTTGGTCGACAAGGACTAAATATGGATTAATTTCTAGCATACACGTGTATGTGGGGCCTATTTTTCAATCGTTTATTAAGATATAATAGATACTAATGAAAAAAAAAAGAAGAAGTTGCAGTTTGAGCGTAGCTCAATTGGTCAGGTTCCTAGTTGTGGAACCAACCCACCCAGATTCAAGTCCTAGACTTGGCAGAGGTGTTGCAGTTACGACCAGTTATTGTTTTAGTGGTAGGTGATGACCCCGTCAACCGCGAGGCGCCTGTGGTGACTTAATGAATCTCAAAATCAACCGGATCGATCTCTTGTTGACCCTCATAGGGGCATGGTGTGCGTATGTGTGTTCATTGGGGTGAATACTAATGCATGTATGTGAATCTCTGCATCTGTACTGTGTTTTGCAAAAAAGAAAGCTAGAAAGAAAGAAAGAAGAAGTTGTTTGATTAGATATAAATGCCATGTAAACATCGGTTGTAATCTAACAAGAAACTAGTATGGTGGCCCGCACATTTGCGCGTCTAGTGTAACAAGAAATGAGGCAACTGATTGCTAGTTGGACCTATATAGTAAAATGGGAAATAAAGAGTAGCTTGCAAAATAGCTGGAAAGCGATAACGTTCTGAAGAAAGTGATAACAGACAGCTACGTACCATATACCTCATGTACCGAGCCCTGTGATCCTCAGAGACAGGCAGACCTCCGAGGTAGACCATGCTGCAGGTTGCGCCATCCCTTCCTGCCATCAATCCCTCCCCGTATATCCAGAACACTCGGCGCATGTTCCTTGTCATCACAACCAACGCCCAGCAGAGCCATCCATCCTGTTTGAACGATGACACAGATGAACCACCTTCCCAATACGATCGGTGCACCTGTTGGCTGTTGCTTTGTTTCATCCATCCAGAATTCCCAATGCCAATATCATCGTTGCATTTGGCGCTCCTTCCATTTAGCAATGACTGAAATCCGCTACTGATCACCCGTGCGCACCAGCTCGCTGGCTCCGAATACTGGCCATTCACCAAAACTTTAACATGCTCTGATCACTGCAGGTTCCACGACGAAGAGAGGCGAGATGCCATGGCTAAGGAATGTACGATCTCACTACTGCAGTATGAACCAAGCCTGGAATATATCAAGAACTAGAGCATTGTGTGCAGTATATATAGCGCATGTCCACAAGACCACTGAGTGGTCAAAGAATTGACGTGGCTGCGTGAAGAACGAGCCGAAATAGGAGAAAGTAGAGCAATTGGTAATGTGGTTGCCAACCTAGCAAGTTTCCACGATGCCCCTCTCGGTCAGAAGTTACCAACTCCACGAAATTTAGTGGCAGCCTGGTCTTAATTATTCTGAAGGAATTTCCTGAAACTTGCCGACAAAATTTCGTTCAAAATGTAGTACTCCAGTAAGATGAAAGTCTTGTTTAGCATCCAGTAAGATTCGAGTACCATCCTCCGGGCTGTGCTCCTGGTCCACTTCGCAGCGATGACCTAATGGCTTACGTGGTACATGGTAGCAGTAGGCAAGTTGTTTGTCGACTGCCTTTTCTTAAGCACCATTCACACGCTGCCTTAAGGAGGCTACCATTCACACGGCCCTTTTTGTACGAGTCGAACGCGCCTGATCGATGGCTAGTATATAGTACGTAGTGGTGTGGCTCATAGAATCACTCTTGGAACGAGGGCAGATCAAAGCTTTGTCTACATTAGTCGCCGTGTTTGTACTGTTCTGAGGTCGTCGAAGAGATAAGCATGATACGGTGTTACGCACCGCTTGACGGGATAGAAACTCAATTGGCTTGTGCAGAAATGAGTGCAGCGGACAATCGAGTGAACAGTCCAGACCAAAAGCCCAGTTTAACCGCGAGGTATGTGTAGCATCCGATAAGATAATTTTTGGATCTTATTACTTGCGGGTTCACGAGAGAAACATATATAGCAATTCCGAGGGTGGAGGGATGTGATATTCATTGGCTACTGTAATTCCAAATTCGGTACTTTCGATTTCTCAGGACATCAATTAGAAAATCCAACCGTGATTCAGGATTCAGACAAAAGCAAAATAAAAACGCTCTTTTAAAAACAAGTTATCACGGACGTACCCACCCTCCGGACTGTAAATTATTGACGACGTGTTTGGTGCATGTGTGTTAATGATGTAGCTTGATATGATAGTATCAAGTTGATACCTGTTCCGTTCACACACCTTTGGGGCCCGCCGCAGTACTTCAGTCCATGCATGGACCCTGACTGCATGTGCTCGGCTTTAGGGGTGTTGGCCTAGAGAGGTTTAAATTTTAGAGGGGTCTAAATTTTAGATAAGTTATATTAAATAAAGTTTAATTACAAAACTAACTACAGAACTCTGGTCTAATTCGCGAGACGAATCTAATGAGGGTAATAACGCCATGATTAGATGATGGTTACTGTAGCATTACTGTAACATGACTGTAGCAAAATATAGATTAATTAGGCTCATTAGATTCGTCTCGTAAAGATGTACCTATCTGTAAAAAGGTTTTGTCATTAAACTTTATTTAATACTAGATTCTCTTTGTTTAGAGGCCTCTAAAATTTAGCGCTAAAAGAAACGAACAGGGCCTTTGTTCTCTTCCGATTGAAATTGAGACGGCTTATTGTTTCTCCAAATCGACAGAGTGACAAATGCTAATTAAGGGGATGTTCGTTTTCAGGGGTTTAAATTTTAGAGGGGTCGTATCAAAAAGAATTTTGTTATTTAAAAGTATTAAATAAAGTTTAATTACAAAACTAACTGAAGAACCCCGGATCTAATTCGCGAGACGAATCTAATGAGGGTAATTAAGTCATGATTAGATGATAGCTACTGTAGCATCACTGTAAAAAAATATAGATTAATTAGGTTCATTAGATTCGTCTTGAAATGAGCATTCATCTGTCAAAAAGGTTTTGTCATTAAATTTTATTTAATGCTTCTAAATGACAAAATTCTCTTTTATTTTAGAGGTCTAAAATTTAGAGGGGTGAAAACGAACACCCCCTAAAAACGTCACGTTTGCGTTTTTCGTTTTTTTTTAGAACCATCCTTGAATCTTATAACAAAAACCAAATATGTGCTCCAATTTTTCTACCCCACGTTCAAACCACCTTACGACAGGTGCCCTCACGGTTGCTTTCACCTGGGATGGCCATCACATGGTGCTGCTGGCCAATTGCTGAAAGGTTGTCCTAGTAGGCTTGGCCGTGTACAGGACGCCGTCCTCTATGAAAAAGTTGTGGTTGATCGGCCATCCAGGCCGTCCATTATTCTATAAAGACGGCGCCCCGGGCCTCTGTCGTTCGCTCCCCTTGGATCACAATCCTGTAGTACCATGGCTAGCAACAGCATCGCACTTACCATCGTCGTGGCCTTCGCGGTCGCGTTCTGGGGCCTTGACTCTATCGAAGCCTTCTTGGGCTCCTCCTCGCAGATCCATACCTTGCCAAGTCACAGAGTCCGTGCCGCCGCAGGCGCTCTCTTCTCAGCCGTTCTGACCGCCTTCGTGCTCGCTCTGCTGCTTCTGTTCGCGTACGTGCGCGAGCTCAGTCGCCGCAACGCGCCAGCCGACGCCGGGTGTCGTTTCTTGGGTCTCCTTGCCAAGGCGACACTCGCCGCAACGATGGCGTCTCTCGTCGCAGGAGCCGCACTGCGTCTCGTCGCCGATGGGTACCTTGGCGGCGTTGAAGAAGTCGGGTTCGTTCGCGCCAATTAAGGGCATATCTCCCTCTACCCCATGGATGTATGTAAGTTGTAGCCTTGTTTCCACGGCTGCACGGCGTTTCTCATTTTTGGGCTTGTAGACCTCAAGCCTTCTCTGCTGTTTGTACGTCCGGCTGTGTGTGTGATTCATCGAGGGGAGGGGGATGCAGATGCTCATATGTAAACTGTTCGATGGGTTTCCTTTTTCCACAATAATATTGTGTTGTTCCATCGTCGATTTAGTTTGTGTGCACTTAATTCCACTGTATCTGCTTTTTCAACTCGCCTTTGGATCTAGCTGGGATCCAAGAACTGTATGAATTTTCAATTCTATTTCTGTATGTACTCCAACAAATTTCGATTTTCGCCTGGATTTGCTCTTATCGGAATATCGGACCCTTTCGCTTCTAATGGAAAGGGAAGCGCCAAGCTTTTGTTTACTGATAAGTGCTTCTTTCCATTTCTATAAGCAGTTTAGTTCGTTAGATGTTTTTCCCCTTTTGGCGTTACTTTAGTTTTCAACGCTTTTTTTTTTTCACTTTTCTTGCACAATTCTCTATTTCCTTCCCTTCAGAATTCAAATTTTTGTGTGATACTGTCCCCATACCACAGTAATTTCTACTTCCACATATCGGCATATGATACCCATTTCTACGAGCCTTAAGGAATCTTCAGTTGATACTTTGGACTATCCTCCTCTTCTTTTCTTTTCCTTTTTGGCAGTTGGCTGTATCGAATCTTTCTGTTGAGCGGGAACCAGTGGCACTTTTTCACATTAATATTGTGTTTTTTTAGGGCAAATCATGAGAGCTTCAGCAGGGATTACAATCTGTAGTGGCAATCTCCTTAAGCCAGCCAAGAGATTTGCCCACCCACAAGCTCACACAGATATTACAAAAACTCATGCGAGCGCAACAATAAGCAACAGAGTTTGCCTCACGCCAAACAGACGCAACTTTAAACGAAGAAAATACCTGCCTAGCTCTCAGATTTCATGCCAAAGACCTGCTATCATCGAACGACCACCTGAGTCACTATCTATGTCCTAAATATTGTCTGCCTTTTTCTTCACAATTCTCTGTTCTCTCTCCTCACAGATTTCAATTTTTAATATGGTCAATGACTCTGTCCCCATACCAATTCTCTGATCGCAATTCTCTGTTATTTCTTCTTCCGCATATTATACTTTTTATACGAGCCTTAAAGAGTCACCTTTCAGATATCTGAGATGGACTTAAATAATTTCAGCTAAGCCTTTGAACAGCCCTCTTTTCCTTTTCCTACTTGACAGTCTGGTGGTAGTAAAGACAAGACTAAACATATTCCTCAACAATTTTCGTTGACCATGTAGCGAGAAGCTTCTGTTGAGCAGGAACCCAGTGCCACCTTTTGTACTACAGATAAACTATTCCAAAAAAAGAATAAAAAATGGGCAAGTTGAACAATAATTCTCGGCTTAGAATAACCTAAGCTTTTGAGGTCAACGTGATACTCGGGAAACTATTATGTTACTTCGCAAAATGGAAGAAACATGTTGATCTGTTGATCAATGCCCACTATGTTCAGTAATGGTGTGGGTATGAACAAAACAATGAGTTAACACCGAAAGCCAAATAATTTCCTTTCCCCAGCTTTTGCACCTTTTGAGTTTTGACCTTTAAGGCTTGAGGAAACCATGTTTTCTTTTGCTTGGGCTATCTGTCTCGCTCAAAATGTGATGTGCATGAAAGATTGGAATTAATGTCATAACGGGGAACCATTTTCTGACTCTGTCGAATGAACATACAAGGGGCACTGTTGTGAAGATGATATTAGTTAATTGCTTGCGGGTTACATTTTTATCCGTATTTGGTAAGAGCGCAAATCATTGTGAAACAAAACACCAAAACAGAAGCTATAATGCTTGTGATGCGCTGAATCTACGACGTTTCGCGTCCCATGTGCGCACGGCAGGTAGGTCGCGGCACGAACTGATGCATTGAGGACACGTGATGGTTCATGGTTGGGTTGATTGGATTCGGTCACATATACGCCATCGTTGCTCGCGTCACGAGCTGTCGCTGTCGCCTACGCCACCCTGACGCTGTTCGACGCGCATAGCACTTCCTTGTCCCTGCTCATATTGGAAGGATAAATGATCATAGGATGGCCAAGTGCGACATGGAGACAGGCGCGTTTGTTTTGACGGCTTTCTAGTCAGACGTTGACACACGTAGGCAGGAATGCTTTCATGAGACATCATCCACAATTCGATGTTTTCGAGAAGACTCGTGGCCGCCATTTCGACGAGCTTGGTCGGTCGCACACGCCAAGGCGTAACAGGTCTCTGAAATAGAGAGATCAGACCGCGCCGGTCTGACCAAGGAATATGTCCCTCCGGACAGCCCAAAGTAGTCGTGAACTCTCGCCTGAAGTGTTGCAATCGGTCGGTATTTTGGTGGGATTCGGTGATGCATGGAGGGACAGACCCGCGAGGTTTCACCGTGGTGGTAGTCAGGTTCGCTGTACCATTTGGATTTCGATATGGTAGTCGGTCAAAGCAAAGTCCAACCAGGCTTTGAATCGGTTGGTGCGATGCTTTCACACTCCCGGCGGCCGGCTCCTGCCGGCCGGTGCATGTTGATGCGATTGCGAATTTGCGACTGTGTCGTAGAAAATTGCGCCAACTGCGATGGCGATTGGTGAACTTTCCAATCTCAAATGCTGCGAGCTTGTCTTGGTTAGCACGGAAGAATAATCTGATGGTAGTACATGTGAAAAGTGGGAAAAAAATTCTCTGGAGACCGTCCGCAAAGGCGCTGCTGTGCGGCCCCGCCTCGGATGCCCGACACGTGTAAGTTTGGGGAATCGAACGGGAAAGAAGGTTGGCGTGGCACCTGACGGGATTCATCGGCTCCAGACAAGGAAGCATCGGCTCGGTCCCAAACTCACCTAACGACGAGGACGAGGAGGGCACCACGCCGCCGGCGAAGTTGAATGACTGCAGAAGCTGCAGGGGCGCGGCAACGACAATGGAGGCCTCAGCAGCAAGATGGCGCCAAAGGAAGCTTCGTCGTCAATGGGAACTAGGTCACCGGTGTGCGGCGGCGTTCTGTTTCCTTCTGTTCGTTTGATCGCCGACGGGAACTAGATGGCTTAAATCGTAGACTCGGATAGCTCGAGCCGAGGGAGGCCAACGAGCTTGGCATCGTCTGCGAGCCGTGCGAGCCGTGAGCCTCGAGGGAGACGCGCATGAGTCGAGCGATTGCCTGGCGTCGATTGGCGTGGGCATCCACGTGGCAGTCATCGGAAGCGGGGCCGCACAGCAGCGCCTTTGCGGACGGTCTCCAGAGAATTTTTTTTCCGAAAAGTGAGGATATACTAGTTTTTCTGAACTTCTGAAGGTTAGGTCGCGCAAGGCGCAACCGTAGAACATCATCGGCAGAGAAGGAAATTTACGGGTTAAGTGGAATGGCAAACAATGTTTACAACAAGCGTGTCAAGTACTCAAGTGTAGCCAACCTTTGAGTTTGAGGCAGAGTTTTTTACCAACGAAGTTTAAGCAAACTACTATAGAGACCCGCACAAGTACATGATTTTTTTTTTGGGTATCCCACGACTCTCCTACTGTCCTAGTACGTGCCTACAAGGGTATCGTGTACACTTCGCTAGCTCGTCGGCCCCTGCTTTGCCGGTTTCTACCTAGGGGCCCTTGACGACAGTGATGCGTGTCACGGGAAAAATGGAGAGACGTATGTGTCATGCGGGCAAATATGCTGTCCATGGAGAAAACTTCGACCACCGCAACGATCGCGCAAATGACACGCCGCACAGAAAATTTCAATTGTTGAAGCCGGTCGTCCGTCGGCGTGAGGACTAAGGATGCAGATAAGATTCAGGCCGGCGGCTGGTGGCATGTGGGTCCAAGGATGTTGAAGCTTCGGGCAAAAAATAATAAACTTGCTGTGGGGGTTTCCAGACGTGCATTGGCTCGTTTCGATCGGTTTCCGTCGCCAAGATCTTTTTGTGGCGGAAAGTAGGCTGCGCTTTGCCACCTTGTCCAATCGTCCACCACTCGATCCTTGCTCCACTTGTGTCCATGCGTGGCCGTTAAGAAAACATTAGACGTGCTCTAATTGGAGTTGGGATTATCAGGCTCACGTTCTCCTTTGCAAGATCATGCTTGTTGGAGTAACATGACAACACTCTTACAGTCCCTACATAGCAACAATGTGGCATCGTGTCCGTTATCTAGAAAACAACGTGGCATCTTGTACAATCACAATCTCTGAGGAAGGTGATGCCGTCAGGAGATAACTGATAATGCCAACGGCAGGACAGCTATTGCGGCGGTTCCAAAGTTGCAGAACGCAGTTCATTGGCCGACGACTTCCATCACCAAGGTCACGCACGCACATGCCAATCTTTTCAACTGTGGAAGAAGGTCATCCCAAGGCCGCGAAGATTGAGATCAAGTATACATTAGGTGGGCATTTGGCCGGTGGAATCAAGATTATATTAAGGGATAACCTGTCTGGCATTTGGCAGGTTCTTGAGGGGCGAAAGTGGATTGGGAATGTGGGACCCAAGATGTTGACTCCTAACAAAATACAAAATTGCTATACGACTGCGGCAACTGTCCCTGCTTTGATTCAACGTCCATTCCTTTTTTTTAGGAGTTTTACTGTGCTCTATACCATTAATATAATACTAATGGTATTTATAAAAGTAGTTTTGGAATTGACATAACTGTGAGGTCCGATCATCAGCCGCCATGGTCACGCGCTTCCGAAAGTCGTTGCATAGTCAGGTGCCTTTCGGTATATGTGTTACCAGCTTGTAAACGAGCACTATTCTTGACCATTATTGACATTACTACAGGTCAAGTCAGACCCATGTAAGTTTGTTGTGATCTTGGATTCATTATTGGAGAAGAGTGGCCAGGTTAATTGTTTGGATTCGAAGTTAGGAGACAAACAGCACAGGAGGCCCCGGTGGTGAAAGAATGGCTGAACGCGGCTCGCCCTTGGGGTCTCCGGCATGATCTGGACGTCCCCTATCGGCACTGGATAGATGGGACGCCGGAGTTTTGCGCTCGTGTTCATTGTCGCCTCCATCAGAAAATAAACCGTTGATGCGGATGTGGACCAGCAGCGGGCGCACATTTTCGACGCCAACGGCGGTGGCCAGTCATCGGAGTCCGTCGTGCCCATCACACACGGATCTATGGCTTCCGCCTCAAGACTTGTTCATCTGCCGCCGCCAAACATGCATAAGGAACCGAACCCTAGCTGAACATGAACACCGAAATGACAGAGAGGAAATAAGCATGGCCATGGTTTCATCTATTATGATTTAACGTTCGTCCTTGTCAGTACAAACAGTCATAAATTTGTCATTTAGATTCTTTCCTAAAATGTCCCTGTATTATTAATATCACTCAAAAATACTAGTGAGATTGGGTGTGAGAGAGAAACCAATCTAAACCGTCGGATTAAAAATACCACTAGTATTATACTAGTGGTACGGGGCATCGGAAAAACTACTCATTTTTTAAGATCGTGTTGTGCTGTCTCACGCCGTTATTAATTCGCTGACGCCGTTGAGTCGTACGAGCTCGTCGGATAAATCAATCGTGTGTATAGCATCGTTCAAGAAAATAAGTGGCGAGATATTTAGAAGCATTATCTAGGCCTCACACCTTCCCTTTAAACAACTGAGCTTGATAAAGCACTCGGCTTTTGCCACGTGTGGCATTTATTCTACTTTTGGGATTGAGAGATTTCAGGTGTTGGTTCCGTTCGGCCAGCCTGTTGCCAGATTGTTGTAGTAGAACAATCAACAGGTGACAAGTGTCGGCTATGTTAGAGATTAGCTGCCCTGGCACTTGATGGAGTGATCAGCGATCTACGAGAGCGCACAATCATAACGGGGGCGGATCCCGCTATATAGAGCTCGAGCAGACATAGAGCAGAGCAGAGCAGCTCCCAGCATCACTAAATTCTCTCCCCAAATTACTCTGCTCTCCTTCTCAAGCTTCCTACCATCAATCCAAAAAGAAAAGCCATTACTCTGCTTCATCGCACCACGAGCCAAGCTAAGTTTCATGGCTTCCCGCGCCTCCGGCACCATCCTCTTCGGCTTTGCAGCCGTGTTCTGTTGCCTCGAATTTCTTGAAGCCACCAGCAAGTTCCAGACCTCGCAGAGTTGCTTCACCAGGCTCGCGGCAGCCGCTTTCCTCTCGGCCGTTGTGACAACCTTCGGGCTCACTCTGCTGCTCCTCTTCTCGTACATCCGCGCCCTTGGCGCCAACGTGGACGGCGGCCGTCGATTCCTGGAGCGCCTCACCAAGGCGACACTGCTCATGGCCATGGAGGCTCTCCTCGCAGGAGCCGTCTTGCTCCTCGTTGCTTCGGGGTATCTTGGCGGCGGCGCCGACGACGACGTCGTGTGGCTGCGCACGAAGAAGTAAGCACATTTCACTCTTAGCAACTTACAAGTGGTGGCATCCGGCAGTTCGTGTTCCAGACACGTGGCCTTGCATCTGAAGAATCGAAGCTCGCTACACCTGACTGTGTCCCCACTCTTAGGCTGTAGCCCGATCATGGATCCTGCATATGCTAAGAATAAAGGAATGTTTCATAATGGATTACATACTCTTCAATTCTGTTCCTGTATGCTGCATATGCTTATCCAGATTTCGATTTACAGTTTGCGAATTGGCGTTGAAAGGGTGGCATGATGCTTCTGGCTATTTTTCTGTGTTTGCCTGTCGCCGTTGCTACGGGCGGTTTTCTGGTACTTTCCACTTTAAAGTTTTCTAGTAGTACTCTGTTTTTGCGGGACCTGAACGTGCACACTGAATATTCTGTACGCCTATCCCTTCTGCGCATGCTTCCAGCAGGCATTCATACTAGAACGGCTCTGCTCCAAAAGCACAATTGACACCAGAAAGTTAAAATGGCCCCTAAGGGCCATGGCGCCGGTAATCGGACGGAGGAGAGCTGCACATCCGTCCTAGGGATATGTGCCAGCTGTTGGTGTGGAGATGATTTTTTTTCCCATATACGCGGGACAGATGGATGAAATACACACGAAAGAGATTTTTTTCCCCTTTTGAAACCAACACACCCCTCAGCTCCCTCTTCTCTCTCGTCGGAGATGGTCTCACATCGGCGGCGTGGCTCCTCCGGCGGTGCTTAACGACCTCGCAGGTGATTCATTCCTCACCTACATCTTCCTCTCCTTCCTCTTGAGATCCGAGTCCAAATCGACAAAGTGAAGGCCATGGAGGAGCTGGATGGGGCGTCAGTTGTGCTGCTTGTGCAGGATCATTGAGGGACAGGAAATAGACAGAAGTAAATAAATCCAAGAAAATCACTGCTAAAAGACTAGTCAAGTCATCAATAATGGGCAAGTTGAATAAAATATTACTACCCCTGAGTATTAATCTACAACCCCCACCCCTTTTGGGGGTTACAAATATACAAATTGACCTTTACAAAAAGAGAGAGAGAGAGAGAGCCAACAATCCAAAGCAAATTATTGTGTGGTCTACAGCTATAAGCCAATGCCTCATTTGAGCTTGGCAAAGCAGTACAAAGAATGACACGAGACGTGTTAAAACAAACAAGGAGAACCTGTAAAATAACAAAGGCAAAACTGGACTTGGAAGACAGTTTTTCCTGTTATTAATGTTTCTACCTTTCATAACCCACTCAGGGGTAAAATAAATTTTCCTTCTGTCTGTGATGCTCAACATGTGTCGTGTTTCTGTGGAGGAAGTTTATGAAAGTGGTTTCGTAAAACATTATAAAAAGTTTGTCAAAGTGAGCTGGAGAAACAGTTGAGGCGGAATGGACGAAAGGTGCTCGTCTCGTAGTACACATACACTCAATTAGTTTGCTTCGTACTGCATCCCGGATAGAGATGAAGGAGATTACTGTTAACTAATATCCGAATCTGTCAAAGAATGATTTGAGTCACGAGGTTTCGCTCTTTGACAAGCAATTCGTGCTGCTTGGTACGCCGGCGGCATAGAAATAGAAGTAAGGCTCTGCCTCCTTTGGCGTCGAACCGCGGAAAATAAAAGGCCGCGCGCCAGCTAACACAGCAGCACGAATGGAATCCGTTCGGCTTATGCCGAATCTCTTTGTTCAAACCTGAAACTGGCGTCGTTGAAATCCTGTCCGGTTCCTTCGGCAAGAAGGCGGAGGAGACGTCTACAGCTCACGTCGATCGCGTCGCGTCACCCCTCGCCACCACTGGCCCCGTCATCGTGACGTTCGTAGCAGGTTGCAACAAATATAGAATGATGGGCGAAAGGGCTATGAAAGAGATGGACCAGACGAGTTTGGGAATTAAAGCTTGTCCGTCGACAACAAGACAGCTCATCTATTGACTCAGATCTAAGGGCTAAAACCAGGCGAGTTTGGGAATTAAAGCTTGTCCCGGCCGCTCTGGCGGCCCACCACCAACATGGTAGCTCAGATCATAGGGACCTCGTCTTGTGGCGCTGGTCAGACGGTAACATGAGAAAAAAAAGAAAGGAAAATCCTTTGGAACTAAACATTAACGGAAAAAAAAGATGCAGATTTCCTATGAGAAAAATCGATTTGAAGTTTTAAATGCAACATAAATTTCGCAGTCCGATCAGAAGACCACACGTGGCGTCTCCAATACGCGGGCCATCAACCTGTAGTCTGGTTACACATGTGGCAACTGATTTGCTACAAAAAGGCACGCATCTCCACGCGCAGCGTTTACTTGCAGGAGCAAGCTAGTAGCGAACTCACGTTGATGCGAAGTTGCAGCGCATATAAAAAGTGACAACTAATGGACCACTAAAGTCGATTCCAAGCCTGATCAAGCAGTTATTTGTTTTGGAGTAAAATGCATGGATGGCCAACGAACTTGTTTGCCTATTTCAATTTGGTCATTGTACTTATGAAAGTGCAAATTGTGGCTATTAAGCTCGACTCTCCATATCAATACGGCCATTACCTTTATAAACCTACATATTTTGATGATGTGACATACATATTACCGCGATGAGTATGGAATTCATCTTTTTCAACAAATTATTTCCATCTTTTACTTTTGTTCATTTAGATAGGGCCACGATATGGAGGCACTGCCGCAAAGCGACATGCAGTGACAAAATGCGATCAAGCAAAATTGACTGGAGTAGAAGCGAGGACGGCATGATCGACCTCCATTAACTAGCGATGAGGTATGCGTAGGTCACATATATGAATGCTTCAACCATGGGTCCAACCCGCCGGCAAGAAGGACCTCCTACATATTATGGATTTATGGTAAATCCCAGGCTTGTTGTTTACTTGTGACTACTTCCTCATCATGATTGAAAAGAGAATGGTGGCATATAATAGAACATAGCTAGTAAATATATGGATATTGATGGCTTGTGGGTAAGAAAGTGATCAGACCTGTAAAGGACTCTGAAGAAGATAAAATTCATGATGAAGAAATGAGGCTCAACTTAAAAAAAAAAAGCCACACAGAATCCAAAATTTTCAAACATCTGAAGAGGGTCTCACACGACACCAACATCGGCCAGAAATTGATAGAAAGGTCCGACACATATACAAAAGGGAAATAATAAATGAGAGTGCATGTGTTAAGAAATTCCACGCTCGACGATTCAAATTCCATATGGCGATGATGATTGATGAGTCGCGGTTATATGTATGCCATGTCATCAAAATATGCAGAGTTTTGAAGGTAATGACCGTATTGAGGCAGAGGGTCAAGCTTAATGACCACGATTTACAGTTTTGTGAGTACAATGACCAAACTGAAACAACATGACAAGTTCACTAGCCATCCATGCATTTTACTCTTTGTTTTCCATGTCCTAAAAAAAGTTATTTGTTTTCCAAAAAACATTATTCTTTTTCGGCATTAATTAAAGATACCTTTCGCTTTAGCGATATCCAACATGTTGATAGAGCATCATTTGTGGTCCTCCGTCCTTATTGGAATGTTTGGGGGGGGGGGGGGGGGGGGGTCATTTCAACAGCACATACAAACAAATTTATCGTACAAAGTGAATTTTTTGCAGGATAATCCATGATGGTGGATTCTAAGTAAGTGTTTTTGTTCATATATTTTGAAATCCTAATTGTTGGACCAAGTGCTATGCATGGTGAGGCTACTGTATATCTGTTTGGCAAAATATTTTTTTTGCTTCTTCATAGAAGAAAAAGGAAAAGTTGTACGAAACACCATAATTCTGCTACACTTTATTTGTCAAGCAGATTTTAAGAATGAACTAAAAGGCAACAATAAACATAAACTACTTTTCACCAACTTTTAAATAAGTAAATGCTGCTAGTTGTAAGCTTGTATAGTTGCGCCAAGTAGCCGGTGAACCAACCGGCAAAGTTTCCTGGATTCATCTAACATAACATAGACACGTTGCATACCCGGAAGATATGATGTGTTGCTGCCAGTATCGTTCAAGGGATAAGTCTCAACTCTGCAGCACTGATGCTGAGCTGGGGAGAACGGAATGGAAGCGAAACCTTACGCAGTTGTTCCTCGCGCGGAAAGCTCCAACCCCAGCTCCAACTCTGGCCAACGCGGTTTCCTCGGTCACGCACTAGTTCGAGGGAAATTGCCGGTGGTGTTGAACCGGACCTCCGTGCACCTTCGCTGAAAATACATGTTTACGCGACAGCACTAATTATGTGAAATGCAACCGTTTGCTGAGCATGTTAACTTGTAGTGAATTCTGAATGGAGCGTCCTCAGTTCGGACACGAACTAGTACTCCTACAACGTATTCCTAATTGAGCTTTTCTTCCGCTTGCGGCCTGATTGCTGTTGTGCGAAGTTCCTTTCTGAGGGAATTTCTTTGGTTCGACCGGCCATCTGGATTTAGCCGCTGCAGAAGCGGTCACAATGTCGGCCAATCAGCGCCCACATACTACCTCTGTCTCACAAAATTGCATTCTAGTTACCAAGCTTTAATGAAATATCATTATTTGTAGTGTAAAAGTTTTTTCATTGGATTCATCGTGGAATATATTTTCATGTTACGCCTATTTTTTTAACAATAAATTGACAAACTTTTTTGAACAATGCCTATTTGGTGTCACAACTATCGATATTGTTTCCTATAAATTTAATCAAAGTTAAGATAATTTGATTTATGACAAAACTAAAATGCCATTTTTTTGAGACAGAGGAAGTACCTCGAGGCAATTGCGTATCAGCCATACTTTTGAAGTCCAATTGTGAATCAACCATCAATTTTCAGATTTTGTGATTTCACCATAATTTTTAAAAATCTATGGTGATCTTGCAGAACATTTTTCAATTTCATCACATATTTTGAAAAAATATCTGGTGATCTTACAAAATCTGAAAAAAATTGTATTGATTTGCAAAATCTGAAAATCGTTGGTTGTTTTACATTAGAGCCCAAAATTATGGTCTAAGTACTATTGTCTCAAGTACCTACTAGTGCTAAAGTGGATGGTGGATGGTAATCGAAGTGGGCGAAGGCAAGGGAGCTATTAACCCGCGGCCCGTTTAATAATGGCTATATATAGGGAGGCGAGGCACTAATGCCGCCCTCGCGCCCTCTCTCCTTCCTCTGTCTTCTTTGCTGCTGCCTCTTTTGCCCAGCTTCTTGAGGGAGCAGGTAGATCATCCTCTGTTCCTTTAGTTCGAGGGATCAAAAATACAAGTTGTTCTTAGCCCTGTCTGTTTCTTTTTAATGGATCTGGTTCGTTTTGGCAAGCTAAGCTGAGTGATTGTCAGTTGTCATATGATTTCCCCATCCCCCGCTTCCATTTTTTCCAAATTCGATCCGATTTCCGTGGTCTGTGCACCGTGGTTTATCGGAGCTCGTGCTAGAATTGTAACATTTCGTACCTTAAGCTTTGCTCGCTGAATTCACAACTCCCTGACACGATGGTTTCCATCTCGGAGATCGCCACGTTTCTTCTCTGCGTCGCCGTCGCCTGCATCCACGTTCTAAACCCGGTTCTTGATTTCTGGTTCTGGCGGCTTGGACTCTCCTCGGACAGCTCCATCGTCTTCCCCGTCACGATCCTTGCTTTGCTCACCGCCGCCTACCTGATGGGCGTGATCCTTGTTTACGTCCATGTCTCACCGGCGGCCTCCGTACTCATGTCCCCAGCGGCTGTCAGGCAGTTCGTCGGTCTCTCTTTCGCCATGGCATGTGCCCTGCTTCTCCTTTTTGCCATGCCTCTCATGCCTTGCCGCTTCCTAACCGCCGGTTGGTGAAGATAATATACTGCGGGCAGAAAAAACAACGAAAGATATAAATCAAGAACGAGTGTGCAGTTTATGAACGAACAAATAATTTAGTGTGTGAGTGAGATCTGGGCTACAAGTCGTCGGTGTTCGGAACCAAGGAGTCTCTTGTTAATCCGTGATGAGCTGGCGACTGTGTGCCATGGATCCTAATAAGGTTGTATGCTCTGGCTCGGCGAGCAGAGGAACTGTCCTGTGCTTGCAGTGATCCAGAGGAACTGGGGCACACCGTTTCTTTTCCGGGTTTATGAAAGATCAAGAAAGAACAGTTGCCAGTTGTGTTGTGAGGTTACCAGTCAAGGCCTCAAGGGTTTATATTTCCTTGTGGCGTGTTGTACTGATGATTTCTACGTTTTGCAGTATTTTACTAGCAGATAGTACGTGTCATATATGTAAACTTTGCTTGAAAATAATTTGGTTTTCTTGTATGTTATTTTCATAGCATCTATCCAAGCAGCATAACTTACTTTCAGTAAGTCGTAATGTAGTTCCAGTTCAGAAGAACCCAACTGAGTGTTTACAACAGTTAAAGAACAGCTGTGCGGATTAAACGACCAAAAACGGACAGGGGTTTGGAAAAAAAATGTATGCTGTTCACCTTTTCATTTCTTGTCATATAGGCCGCTTAAATTTGAGGCGTTGCTGCTGAACGGTGCAAATAATCCGAATATGAAATATTTAACAGCAGAACTGATTTTCAGGTTGAATACCAAACTTCAGAGCATGTTTGGCAGAAAAACAAGCCACTCACAGGCTCAAATTGGAATCAATTTTAGAGCATTTGAAATTTAAAGAAAGAGATGCATCTAGTTCTTAGGGAATCAAAAGGAAAGGATCCTACTTTTATGAGAAGTATTGCAACAAAAGCTGAGGATTTCCGATTATTTTGGGTTCGGAAATGCCATGACTGTAAAACTAAAAGGGATATATGTGATATGTGAAAAGACGAAAAACAAGAGATCTTGCAGCACACGGTAAATAAAAAAACTACGGTTTACCTGTGTTTTACCCAACTTTGATTATTAGCATCAGGGCCAAACAGTGAAACTCATCATGCCAAGTTGCGAGAGCCCTTCTCGAAGCTGATCAAAGTATTAATCCCCTTTGAGTAGTTGTGCGCCTTCTTCCCTTTTCCCCCTTTGGCCCAGTCCCTGATAGTAACGGATAATGGTACAACGCTTTTCCTTGTCATATAGTATATGTCAGTTTCAGAAGCTCCGTTTGTCACTGCCGGCGCCCAAAGCCTTTGATGTTTCATGTAGCCTCATTCAGTCATGCCCTCGGTAGTATGATCCGATCCTTTATTTCCTTGCAACTGATAATCCCCTGTGCCTTGCCTTGCTCCACGAACTGATCGATATCCCACTGTCAATAACCTGAAACTGGAAGCAACCCTGCTGCTAGCCCTAGTCCTTCAGTGATGAGATAATAAACTTCCCTTGTTGTCCATCGCTGATCGCTCCAATGAACTCCGGCAGTGATCACCAATATACGCACACCCGAGGAGCGACTAACTCTTTGCAGTTGAGGTCGAGCCACCTCTCATGAAGCCAAAGGAAACGAGCCCGATCGAGCTCTCTAGCCGTGACGGCAGTAAGGCACACCCTCGCGGGTTAGCTGAAGCTTACCAGGATACGAGGCAGGCGGAAAAAATGGGCACGCAGACACCCATTATATAGGTCGATGACTGGAAAGGTTCCAAAATGGAGACGGCCAATCGGGTGAAGTTAGGCGGACGACAAAGACAGGCTTAAACCAGGAAAATCAAGCAGGCTGAGAGTTTTGAAACCTCGGTGAAGCTTCTTCCTTTTCTGTTAAGTTTCAATCTTCAACGCTGGAAACTTCAGAGAAGCTCCCGCGGGGGCCACCAGTATATGTTTGGAGGTGTAAAGTAGTCTCGAGGAAATACCACGGAAGCCGCCAGTTGGACCCAAGGGTGAGTCATCGTCGGCAATGTTGAACGGAGTATATACCGGGAACTTTTCAGCAAGCTGTGGCCGGAGAGCTTCAGACGGGGCCGATGGGCAGTGTGAAAGTTTCGTGACTTCGCGGGGACTTGGCGATATAAAAAGAGAGACTGGCTGGTTGAGGACTCGACGAAGCAGCTAAATGCGCGGCCTCGATGGATATCGAAGGTGGGAGCCGAAGCTTGGCTTGCGCATGTTGACAAAGTTGTAGAGGTCTTCACATGCATGTCTTGTAGTGATCGTCTCTAGCAGAGATGCTCGCTCATTCTTTCTTCCTGCTAGGATATGTGTTATCCTGTGTATACCAGTATTCGTTGAAAGTAGTTCAAAGTGTCCTTGCACTTGCATGCTCTTTATATGATTATGATCCAATTTGCTTGCTCCCCTGTTTCAGTTGCAGCCATCCGGAATCCTCTGGGAAAGTCTTCTTTGTTGCTTTCCCATGTCCCTTGATCTGAGGACCTATTGGCTCTGAACCCTCTCTATAGCATGGTTTTGAATCAAATCTCTCAGAAACGTAACACCTTTAGTTTGCACCTATGTGAAATAAAGAGTTTTACTCTTCAAAATAATGACCATTAATTTGATCCGATGGTGTAGATTTGATCTCAAAAATTCACTACTAATGGCAGGATAATATCAAAAATGGTCGACTTGTAATATTGGTTTCATTTTCATAAATAAAAATAAATTTATAATCTGATAATACTTGTTTCATTAATCTAGTAAATACTTTATCCATTATTATTAGTTTTTATTGGGCCGCACAAAAAGGTAAGCTGGTTTCAAATTAATAGTGCTACTACAAATACACCTTTAAACTAATGGTCATTAGTTTGAGAAACTAATAAATAACAATATGGGGGGCTCCTGTGGTCTTGCGCAGCCAGAAATGTAAGCACCAGCAAAGAGACTGGTAACACACTGCCCTCGCGGCCTCGCCGTCCAACACTTCCCAATCAGCTCCAGTAATCGACAGTGCAAACAATAGCAACAACTGATTTGCAGACGAGATAGTGGTAGGCTACGGCACTTCTAACTTAAAGAAAATCCAGCGTCCAAGATCATCCTTTGATGCTGTTCTAAATTTTTTCGGAGTTTCTGCGACGGATACAAGATAATCGATCCCTTTCCTCTCCATGTACCTCCTGGTGGACGCGAATATTACCTCTGGACTTAAATTGATGACATCCGGACCACAGACATGAACTAGATTTGTATAAGCATTTCCTGTCCGGACGGCAAGATCTATTATATATATATAATTGAAGAGAAAACGGAGTCATCACGTTCGCTCTAAAATGCTAGAAATTCCCACGTTAATCCGAGAAAATAAGAAGAGAAAATTACCCACCACTGCCATTATAAAACAATTAGTCACAAAACCTCCTATAAATATTTATGAAAAAGCTAAATTCGGAATAATAAAAAATAGACAAAAATACCCTTTACACATATTTCTAAATTACCCACCATGCCATTATGAGCAAAAATAGCTAAATTCGGCATAAAAAATAGACAAAAATACCATTTACACCTATTTCTAAATTACTTACCGTGCCATTATGAATACAAAAAATAGCTAAAAATAGCCTTAATTCTGATTTCTAACTTACCTACAATACCATCATATGAGTCTAAAAACAAATAAAATTGGAATAATAAAAAATAGTAAATAGATGTCTATTTTAACATTTCAAACACAATTGAACATTTGTCAAAGTAAAATTTAAAATCATATGAACGTAAAATATAATTCCTCTTTAGATCTTGGGTAAATACACTGTAATAGGGTTCAAAGCCTTGCTTGGCCCAGATATAATTTAGTTGAAACATAAGTTGCAGTGAATCATAATGTGTAATGCCTTAGTGGTTCAACATTAACAATATTTATTCTCATTAAGTAAATATATAGATAATAAATATGTATACATATATCTATTAAATACGGAAACAGGCAAAATAATTGATGAAAAATAAAGAGAACATTTAACATTACACTATTCTGAACTATAAGACTATATGATTGTTAAAATTTAGATTGCATTATATTATTTTAACTAAATATACATATGTGATAGATATGATTACATTCTTATGAAGCACGTGAGCGCAATCCATCTGCTTACATGAGCCCGAGATAAATCATTGGCATCGCTTAGTAGACCTCTCAGCGCAAAGTCATGGGTCTATGAGAAGTATATGGAGTTCAGGTCTTTAGGTGATCCTAGGTAAGTGTAACCGCAGGTGACACGAATGGCTCACTTGATCACAACTAAGTCTTTGAACCATGGCTATCTGCCATACACCTATATTTGTGCACTGCAGCGTCATGATCGATGTTTGAACACGAAAATATCATATGTCAACGCAATTTTAAAAAAAATACTTTAATGTTTAGATGAGGGTACAAACTAGGCTTCGTGATGGATGGATCCATATTATAAAGCATGGAACAAGCATTTATAATTCACTTATGTGCTCCATGTCAACAAAAAACAAGTGACAAGACTATCAAATTGAATATGCAAACAATTATACAAACAAGCTCAAAAACATTGAGCTAAAATCTCATATGGCAAACACGTACTATTGCAAAGTAGAGACGAGACATGTGAGCCAAAATTAAGAAATTCATCACTATAGGCTAATCAGGAAAATTAATAGGTATTGTTTATTTCTGAAAGTATATAGCATATCTTTTATTTGTGTTGTGTCTTTCTTACGCTAAAATCATGTTATATGTCTTATTTTCTTAAAACAATTTTGAAAAAGAACCATGTTCAAGATGAAAGAATGTTGATGGAAGAACAATAGATCATAATCAGCAGAGGGGCTTGATCAAACAAATTACAAAAAGAAGGTTTTGTTAGAAATATCAATTCTATTCAATTTTTTTTTGGTTTAATAAAGGATGCATATATTCAAATATTCAGCTATTTAGAAATATCATCACACACTCAAACAAGACTTGGCAAGAAATTTCTCTAAACAATTTCAGCTATGTTAGAAATACTATAAAAATAATAATAAACTATGTTTAAACTTTTGAAATAATGCGAGAATAATTCAAATAGTTTAAATCTAGCCGCGCAAATGGGCGGGCAGGCCTGCTAGTTTGTGGTATAAGCATTTCTTCTCAATGTGATGCTTTTATGGGCCATGTAATGTTTGTATGTGTTGCTTTTTTTTTTGTGTGTGTTCAACCTGCGACGTTGAATGAAGGTTCTACCTGGCAAGTTCATGGAAGAGAATTTCTGCCAAGTCCATTGAGTGGGCCGGACTCTGATGTAGATGTTCTTGCAAATGACAGCGACGTGATTGACAATTTGAAGTGATAACTCAAGGAACAAAGTTGTGCAAGTCGTTGATCACTTATCTTCCTGCCGAATTTCGTAATTCGATTTTGAATGTTGTTGTAATCATTCCGAATTCCTTTACAAGAAATTGTTCAACTTTGTTCCGGTGCTGTTCTGAGTTTGAGACAGAAATTAAAAATCATATATTGTTTCTTGAGTTCCGGTGAGACAGAAATTGATGTGCTTCGTAAAGAAAGTACGAATTTCGAAATTTATTTCTGTTTCAAACTCAGAATTAAAAGTATGTGGATCACTTATCTTCCTGCGTTTTGCGTTCTAGTAATCGGTTTCATAAACACGTACACCAATTCTCGTTCGATGACGTTCTGAGTTTGCGACACAAATTAAAAGGCTGCGTCCAGCCCAGTGCCGTGCGCATACGGTTTAGGGTATGCACCACCACCTAGATCTAGGTGCACTGCAGCATCTCGACCAACAAATTACGGTGATGTAGCAAAGGTCCCTTTTCTCTCCACGTACGTCCTGGTAGATTGGTCATCAAAGCTGATAAACAAAGCATTGGCCGATGGTCTTCCGTCTTCCCCGCCAGAAAGGGGTTTCAGCAAAAACTTGTTTAAGTATATCATCTCATCTGGTCCAGTTTCGCAAGGGATTTCAGCAAAACCATGTTTAGTCTTTCCTTTATGCCTCGCGCAACGTAAAGTCATGATGAAATGCTGATGCTGCCTGCCAGCTTATTCTACGCAAACGTTACGGTATGCGAAAGGAAATAGTTGTGCTATAGTACGTACATCCAGTGGGGGCTATAGGGACACGTGACGCACCTAGTAGATATACTAGTACGTACCAAAGTGCATGATGCGGACAGAACGTTGGACCACGTGGACCAACCGTTTTCAACCGGAAACCTAAACTTTTGTTAGTGTCGACAATCTTAGCATCCTGAGATCGATCATGACTGTACTCATGTCGTTAGTGGCATGGTTTATGGCTTTATCCTATGATGGCGACTGGGGCGCGCGCCGCGTTCACGCAAATCTGGAAAGCGGGGCAGGCCGACGCGGTTTCTTCCAAAAAAACTACCACTGCTCCGAATTTGGTCTCACTTCCGGACAAGAACCCCGTCGACTTGGCCGCCTAATCTCATCGCAGCAAGCTAGCTATTCCAGTACGGCTGGCCGCTGACCGGCGGCAAACCCGCCCCTTCATTTCCTCTCCTGCCTTTTCCATGCACCATGGATCCGTGACCGTGATGCGCCATCAGCCTGACTGGGTGACTCCAAAGGTTCCACGCCGTCGCTCTCGCAAGGAATATGCTTTGCTGCGGACGGGTTTGCACATATGGGACCGGTGCCGTGCACCGGTGCGACGGCACCCGGAAATCGATTGACCCTTCCCGTTCCCTATAAAGCTCGGGCTGGTCACATCGAGAAGAGCAAGAGAGGGAAGAAGTGGTTGATCTCAATGGATCCGTGTATCATTGTCCTCGCTCTCGGCGCCGTGGTGGTCGGCGGTCCCGACGCGCTCCGCCTCCTGGTCGCCTTCGCGGGGCAGAGCCCCCTCGCCGACATCGCCGTGTGCTTCTACTTCATCGGCATGGTCACCGCACATGTTCTCGGCGTTCTGCTGCTGACGCTTTTCGTCCGGAAGACGCGCGCCCAAGCCGCCGCCGGCGGTGCAGCGCCGCGTGCGGCGCCGGCCACGGACTTCTTCGCCAAGATGACCCTGACGGTGTCCGTGGGCGTCGCCTTCCTCACCACCGCGTGCCTTGTGTTCGTGCCCGGCGGCCTGGGCTCGGCCCGAGTCGTGTTCGACATCGCCGGAAAGATCCCCGCCGTCACCGTCGTCGTCCTGCTCATCGGCGCCGCCGGCGCCCTCCCCTTCACCATGCCTCTGCTCGTTGTCACTGGCAATGCAGACGGCGGCACGCCTGCTGCACTCGCCGCCGAGCGCTCCGGCAAGCTGATGCGGATGGTGTCCCTGGCCGTTATCTGCTTCAGCTTCACTCTCGCCTACTTCCTTGTCGTGTCGGACGGCGGGAAGCATGCACGCACTTGCTCTGCTTGATGGCTGTGCCGGTCGTACATAGCCCTGCGGGAATCCGCCGGTAATCTCCAGTAAGCAGTGGCGGTTTCTCTTTCAGTTCGGTCATGAAAATAAGTTAATAGTATTTTTGCAGCGTCTCGGGTAGTTATTCTGATGTTGATTTGAGAGGGTGGAATTGTGGTGGGATCATAAGAGGAGTGACTTTGAAATTCTCTCGAACACGCACAGAATTTTGAACGGAAGGAGTTTGGGCAAGATTGTTTAGATGGATCAACGGATGGGATCAATGGATGCCGTGATTTGTAATCAGCAGTGAGATACTTATGTACCCTTTGTTCAAATCATGGTTGTTGTATAGAATATTGTGCAGCCTTTTTGCCGCTTTTGTAGACTCAGAGTTCGTTGCTGACACGGATATCCCATGATTCCCATCCCATTCTGCGCACTTCCCCAATTTGTATAATCAGCACATCCACTTGTCGTCAGTTCTGCGCACTTCCCCATGTGTCGGCTATATTTCCTCGTACAATTTCTTTCTGCGTTAGGATCGGGACCAAGGATGAAAATAGCGGGCTATAGCGTCGCTATAGCGCCGCTATTGCGGCTGGAGGAAGCCTTCGCGATAATATTGTCTGTACTGGCGCTACTGGCGCTAAAACCGCTAAAGCGAGCTATAACGCCGCTAATATACGATAGCGTAGCGGTGTTGATAGCTGCGCTATACTGTATTTGTTGCAACAGGCCAAAAGTCAAGCCGGATTAAAAAATTGGCCCAAAAGTAACCCACTTCCGATGCATGTAGTCCAGCATAAACCTATTTCTCTTAGTTCCCTGCTCCCGTATCTCTTTGATTGATCGTATACGGCGGCGGCGGCTGCGACAATTACGGCGACTGCGGCAGCGGCTGCTTGACCGTGGACGGCTTGGCCTGTGCCATCAACGCTGGATCCTGCACTACGACGACGTACGGCGGCGAACACTTCACGAACGTCCGACGATCACAGCAGCGACAAATCGGTAGCAAATGTCTGACGAACATCAATCTCAGAGAGCGCCAGGCAGCCAAAGGTCCCAAACCCAAAGCAAGTTTCATTCGCAACTCTATCTTTATGTACTCTAGTAATTGAAATTCTGCGGAGAGTTGAAGTAGTGCCAACTGTAGTCTTTTGAAGCTCCAATCAACAACACAAAGAATTGCATCAGCAAATGACTCAACTGACCTAGTAGCATGGAAGTACTGAACTAACGTACGTGAACTAACGTGTGAAATTACTCTTGTTTTGGCAAAATTTTGCTTTTTTTTTGCAAAACGCTATTAGCAATAGCTGCCGCTATAGCTTTTTTGGAAGCACACCGCTAAAATCGATAGCCCGCTATTTGCAACATTGATCGGGACCGATCTGGAATAGAGCCCTAGGAAGGGAAGACCCCTCCCTCCTTCGTCCACCACTATTATATATAGACTGACTGAACTCATGTTTGTACTACGCAACCGGAAGTATGTTTGATAGGCTCTTTCCTTTCTTTCCTTTCGCTATCCCCTCTGCATATGGCCAAGAAAAATACTACTGTACTACTAGTGCGGTTGCGCACGGAGCAGTGTCAGAGGCCAAGGGACCAAGAGCGCGACGCCTACGTCCGCCGGCGCGGGCAGTGCGCACAACCGGCGGCAAGGAATCGAGCATCCGCACCGTTCACAGGCCACCACCACCTTGTGCCGTGCAAGCCGGCTCATCGAGCAATCTTCCTGGATAACGAAGAGGTGTTGATTTGGCGGAGATGCACGCATATTTGCCTTGAGCCACCGCCACGCCGGTCGGACAGAGAATGACCAGTTGTGTGTTGCGTTGCCTTCTACGGCACCGGCACTTCGTCGCGGCTCGCGTGTCCAGGGCGTCGTCCACGTACGGACGAAAAGCGAACCACCCGCCAAGAGGAGGACGACAATGTCCAAACTGGTAGGAAGGAGTGCTTGGTATAATCTTCATTGTTGACGTCATGCGGTATATTATGTTTCAAATACCAAATTGACCCGTTGCTCCCTGCCAGAGACAAAAAAAGAAAGAATGAAAGAGAAGAGAAGAGAGATTGGCTTCTGTCCTTCTGACGCTTCCATATTGTTCCTTGTTCTGCGGGTAGAATTTGTTCTAGCTATTGCTGCTCATGTAAATTATTAGTGGCTTCGATTAAAGTCGGGAGCTTAACCACCAACCCAGCAGGAAGGTGACAAGGATGCATAAGGTATATATCCTCCTGAAATATGCAACAGTTCTTAAACTAGCCTAGTTGCTTTAAAGAAAAAAAACCTAGCCTAGTTTCTAAAACGAATGTCATCATCAAAACCAAATGGGCTAAAGTGTACGCAATCTTTATATTACAACCAAACTAGCTCTACTAATGTCGTAGCGGTACTTTTTTTTTCTTTTTTTGAGAAGAATGTCGTACTAGTACCTGAAAATAGCATTTTCTTTAATTTCTAATCAGCAACTTGCATGGGCCGAAAGGTCGTACTAGTTTCCTAATTTTTGTAAGGAGCCCACCCTATGGGCCCAAAGGTAGGCCCAAACATTTGAAGCAGCCATGGGCCCAAAAATCAGTGAAGGCGTGGTCCTAATGGGCTGAATTCAGTTCCGTTGCACAGTTAGTTTTTTTCCATCTAATTCATAATTGTTTCTCAAAAAAAATATATAATTCATAATTAAACTTTCAATCATGTATAAGACTCATACAAAGTCCAAATAAGATGATTCTTCTTTCTAAATTCTTTTAACATAATGATCTGTCATTCAAATGGATTTTAATAAACAAATTTTAATGTACCTCCCCATCCATTTAGTGTTGGTCACTATTCATTAGTTGCTTCACTTTTTGTGGATGTAAATCTTCAATCCAATTGAGTTTGACAATGAATTTTTGTGGATGTATATAAGTAATGTATCTACATACATTATTATTTGTGAAATTTGTAAAAGCAAATAGACACGCAGATTCAATTTGCAAGGAAGTTACTTATAACGTCCATAAGATGTTTGCCACATTGTCAACTTCCAATACATATACATGAAGAAGAGTTTTAAACAAATTTCTGAATACTATAGATATGAGTGTACATGTAAAAGGATCATACGAAATTTGAGTTCATAACTCAACATAATTTTGGAGATAAAAAACAAAAACATTTATTAAATGGTGATTCACTATTCACCATTACATTGTGTTTTTTTCCCCTCCAGAAATAAGATGAATTCGATACTAAAGTGTTGTCTAGATATGTAGCATTGATACCTATACATTCAGTGTGCCAACCAGGGGAAACAAAAAGCGGTCCGGTTCCATCGGCTCACCGGTTTTCGGGTTTGAATTTCAAACATAATGTGAAAATTTAACGAATTTTGACAGGATTGCGGTCAAAAACTGGTGAAACCCGCTTCTAGACCCGCTTCGGTTTTTGAAACCTTGGTGTCAACTCCCGTTTCCGTCTGCTACTCTGTTGCACTCTCAAAAAGGGAAAACGTACTCTGTTCCTCTAGTGGCACTGCTTGAGCAAACAAGAAACCGCAGAGGGCGAGCATGGTGGGCCGAGCATGGTTTGCATCACTTGCTTGAGTACGGTCCGGAGACGGAGAGCAGAGAAGATATATCAAGCCTGTAGGCGATCCAATTAGCAGATAATTGGGGGGTGTTCGTTGCTTTAGCATTTAGCATTTAGATCTGTCACATCAAAGAGAATCTTATTATTTAAGAGTACTAAATAAAATTTAATGACAAAACCTTTTTACAGATAGGTACATCTTTACGAGACGAATCTAACGAGCCTAATTAATCTATATTTTGTTACAGTGATGCTACAGTGATGCTACAGTAACCAGCGTCTAATCACGGCTTACCTACCCTTGTTAGATTCGTCTCGCGATTTAGACCGATGGTTCTACAGTTAGTTTTGTAATTAAACTTTATTTAATACTCTTAAATGACAAGATTCTTCCCTCTAAATTTTAGACCCCATGCAACGAACACCCTTTGATCGTGTTCAACTCCATTACTTCCACTTTCTCTGGTTCGTGTGGACTGTGGATGCCTGGTGATTACAGAGCAAAGGCAAGTGACTGGAAAACCGAAAAGGCCAAACAGCGCCGTGCCATGATACATCAGTCAACTTATCATAAACGACAATGACATCCACTCGTGTGGTAAGCATCGCTGATAGCCCGTACGGATCCCGACACCATAGCATAACGGTCAACTTTGGGGCACGTCCCTCACTTACGTGGCCATGTGGAAGTTGTAGCGTTCACACAACTCGACGGAGGAATCAGTTGCCGGTGGCGTGGTCGCCTGGGTCTGGCGTGCAAGTTGCTCGCGGGCAGGTAGCACAAGCCATTCCGGCCCCTGGCATGGTACCTGTTGCTTTAGGAGGACACTGATGGCCGTCGTTGAGGGCGGTCAGCAGCGTTACCCACCCGCCGCCGCCCGCCCACGCGCGCTCCCCGCTAGCAATTTGCGCGCCGAGCGGTGAGAGCATGGCCGGTCCAGCCGGGCGAACTCATTCGGCTGAGGCTGGCCTTTCGTTGGTCGCCGACGTTGATTTGTGAACTCTTCTCGTGGAGAGAGGACCGTCGAATATAACGAGTCTCTGTTTCAGTACAGGGAAAAAATAGAAATTAGTTCACCGTTATGAGCAGCAGGTGTTGGATAAGGATAAGACGTCACGGCGGGTCGTTGTAGCGGACGTCACCGGATCTAGAAGACTAGAACAGTGTTTTTGTCGATAAAAGATCTATGCTTGGACAGACAGGTGCCATTAGCAAGAAGCCAACAAAGATGATGGAAGCAAAACGGTGCACGAGGGAAGACGAAGTGGACCACGCGTGTTTTTCGACAGCGACCAGCAGCTCATCATCAGGCATGAAAGCATCACATCTTTGTTGCCGAGGATAGCCACTGGCGACCTCAGCATTGAAAGCGAGCCTGCCCTTCAAAAAAAAAATCAAAAAAAAAGCGAGCCTGAAGCCTATTTTTTCCTACTAGTAGAAAAAAAGAACGGATTAGTTAGTACTTGTGGGGCAATGATTTGCACAGCCTCCAATTTTTTTCTACTCCCGTCCCTGAGCCTCACGCGGCCGCCGCAGTGCCGCACTGGCCCCTCATCCGTTGCCGAAACCATACCTGTAGGCTGTAGAATAATCGCACTCTGACATTCCTGGAAATTCCAGAGGCTGAAAACTGAGAAAACGAACCGTTGTTGCCGAGGACGTGCGACTCGAGTCACAAGTGACAATTTCGGAAAATACGAAACTTTGCCTCGCCGTCCCATATCCAAGTGAGCCCACAGCTCCACACCACGAACGCGCTGCCACGTGTCGCGCCAAGTGGGATCGCATTCCCATTAAACTGCAGTCCCCGGCGACGCGTCGCGCGGTCGCTTGCAACTACGCACTCCCTGCACTGCGAGAGCTAGAAAAGGGGAAACAGAGCAGAGCACGGTCGCGTCACTGCTTCACTTCCGGAGCAGCGAAGCGGAGAGATCAAAGAAAGACTGCAAAGAGTACCTGAAAACTTCTCCTTTTTCGCCCATTGCAACCAATTTTTTCTCGAGGTTTGTGTTTGTTGCTGATCCATTTCTCTGCTTCTCCTAGATCCCCATGGCAGACCTCCCGGTGATCATTGTCCTTGCGCTGGGCGGCGCGGCGGCGGGAGGGCCCGAGGCTCTCGTCCTCCTGCTCGACGTCGCCGGTAAGAGCCCCGCCGTTGACATCGTCGTCGTCCTCTTCCTCATCTGCGCCATGACCGCCGTTCTCCTCGGGACCATGCTTCTGGCGCGCTTCATCCGCGCCGCCGTCGCGAACGACGTCGCAGCGCCCCTCGCGCCGGGCACCAAGCGCTTCGCCAAGGTGACGCTGGCGGTGGCTCTCGCCGTCGTGGTCTTCGTCTCCGCCTGTCTCCTCGCCATCCCCGCCGGGCGCGAGCGCGAGGTGGGCGGCGCGGCGCGCTCGGCCGCCGGAACGGGGGAACGGCTGCGCCACGCGACGCCGCCCGTCGTTGACCGGGTCTTCTATCCACTAGCTTCGCTGATGGGTGCAGGTAATACATATTTCTACGGCTCTTTTTGTTTATTTGAACTCAATTCTGAGGTACTATATGATTCGTCTGCCATGTACCAAGTACAATCTGAATTGTGTAATGTTGTGCGAATTCTGAGACCTTATCTCTAGTTCTGCCGTAACTTCTTGTTGTGGAATTTGCTCTTTTAGGCATCAGTTAACTGTTCCATTTCAAATTACTGATACTACCCGGATTGGTTGCTTTGGATAAGCTTGTGTCATATGCACTGAATCCGACTCATGAATCATGATTTCCTGGTACCTCTCAGTGGGACAGAAATGGAAAGGAACAACTTTTTAGACCAGAGATAAAAACAAAATGTTCCCCTGTAATGTTGTAACAAAGTCCTCAACTTTAAGAATTTGTTTGTGTTCTTCGGGCTAAGCAATTTGTTGTACTCTTTTCAGTTGTTAGTCAATTTCATTTGCAAGTATCACTTGCACCCAGTAGGATTATTGAATGTCTTATTTATGGGCCCAATTCAGAAACCTTATTCTTGCAAAAAAAAAAAAAAAAAAAAGAGCAGCCCTGGATAGCATAACTAATTTTTCAACCAATCGTGTGTATGCGTGTATGTCGGGTTTATTTTGGAAGCTTAATTCTTTGCCACCGTCCCTTAATTACAGCAAACTACACAGTTTTTATTTTTTATTTTTGGCATGTTCTTGTACCTCTGTTCTCTAACTACCGAGTGAATAAGATGCTCTCTCACTAGTTTTCTTTTTTAAAACAAAATCTGAAAAACACAATCGTGCATTTCATCAGTGATTAAGGTTGACTTCAAAATGGACAGGAGAAATTCGACAAATAAGTTCTTTCAGTTATCCTCAACAAAGCTCAATCGAATTTCAATTCAATAATGTACGCCTGCAAGGTTTCCATATGTAGCTGCATCCATCCCATTTGAAGCCAGGGTTCAGGTTGGGCAGTTAGCCTTATAGGGCCATTTTGATTGCACAATGAGTGAAAATTTTACGTGGTTATAACATTTTCAATGCAAGGGATGCATCTATCATCAAATCTCCAGACTTTTGTTATTACAAAAGTATAGGAACTTTGATTGGCATGATGATCCGACAGTCATCCTGATGCATGATGATAAAATGTGCAACGAAAGTGCCACGCATGTGTGTGGGCAGGTGCTACACCTTCGCACGACCTTGTTTGACAAAGTTCGAAAAAGTATTGTTTAAGCAGCGACTTCTGAGGTTGAAGATATGGCTGTAACAATAGTGATTGATCGATACCATAGGATTTTGGAGGTGCTAGATGATAGTTTTTCATTCATATGTTTAGATGTTTTTAGGCTGTTTTGTAGCAGCTCACCTTGGTGTTTGATATGTAAAGGCTAAATATACCTTCGTTGTGCAGAGACCGGAACATTATTTTACCTTGAAAAAATAATAAGCTTCCTTTATCTAAAAATAGCATTTCCTATGGGGGAGTGGTTTGGGGATGGGAATAATGGACACAGAGCGTGTCGAGGACGAAACTTTGGACAACTCTCAATCGTATGCTTTGTCAAACCTGGGCTCCGCCATGCCGTTCTTGATGCGGTTCGTGTCTATTAGGCGACAAAAATTCTAGGCGGCGAGCACGGGCTCTATGTAAGTTCCCCATTATTAATAGAGGAGATTAACAATTTATAATAAGATGACAAAATTAACATTGTTCGTTTCTTGTTAAGGTAGGCATGGCTGGTGAAGTGGTGATTGATACGTCGGCCTTTTCCTACTTTGATTGAAATGGTGATGGGATTGGTGTTCCAGGATCCTGGCTCGATCCGTAGGGACCGAGATGGATCATGTCTGTCGATTCCCGCAGTTGCTCCGTTCCCGGGTTGCCGGTCGCCGCTGCTGTGGGAACCGAGATGGATCATGTCTGTTCTTCCATCCCCGGTCGCCGCTGCTGTCGGACAGATGAATGCTCCGTTCATCTGAGCACTAATTTGACGTGCAGTTACCTGCGCATCCGCCGCAAGTAATGGTCGGAAGCAACAGACCAAGCTTGTCACGAGCCCTACCTTTTACAACTGCAAGCGTCGACATCTGAGACTACGGTAACAGTTTACAACTAACTACACATAGGCACGCATACTCACCTCTATGAACGTACATACATAAACCCTACCCCTATGAGCATCTTCGAAGACTGAGCTGACAAATCCTTCAAATTGACGAAGTCACCACTGGCGCCTCGCTGTCGACGGCCACGTCGCCTACCGCTGAAAGTACAATAGTCGTTAAATCCTAGAAAATTCGCCTCCACCGGGAGTCGAACCCAAAACCTCAAAGGTGCTACTCGAATGCTTTAACCACTAGACTAACATCCCTTTTACAGCGAGCAAGCAAGCTTGTCAGGAGCCCTACCTTTTACTAACAGGGAACCCTTCAGAGTACTAATCTCTTTCTTTGAACCAACGATCACTTCGACCCATTTAGACTACCAGATGCCCATTGTTACTTGTTAAAAGAGGGGATTGACACTGCTCAGACACTGTCCGTTTCTTGTTATGATAGGCATGGCTGGTGATTGATGCGTTGGCCAAGGCCACTTGGCCTTTTCCTGATTGATGGAATAGGTGACAGGGATTGTTGTACCAGGATCCTGGCTCGATCTGTGGGCCCGAGATGGATTCGGGGTGCCTTCGGCACACTCTTCTAAAATTTAGAGCATGTCATATCAAAAAGAATTTTGTTATTTAAAAATATTAAATAAAATTTAATGATAAAACTTTTTTGACAGATGAATGTTCATTTCGAGACTAATTTAATGAGCCTAATTAATCTTTGTTTTGGTACAGTGATACTACAGTAATGCTACAGTAACTATCATTTAATCATGACTTAATTACCTTCATGAAATTCGTCTCGCGAATTAGACCAGGGTTCCGTAGTTAGTTTTGTAATTAAACTTTATTTAATATAGCTTATCTAAAATTTAGATCTCTTTAAAGTTTAGACTTCATGTAACGAACACCTCCTGTGTCTGTCAGATTCCCGCGGTGCGGTCGGTCTTTCATCCCCGGCCGGATATGTACAGGCTTTGTTGACGTGCAGCTGCTCCGCTCTGCAAGTAATGGTCGGAGGCAACATACCAAACACGATGGCAAGCATCGTCATCTGAGACAACGGCAACAATTCACAACTATGCCTAGCGACCAAGCTTGTCACGAGCCCGCCCTACCTTTCACTAACAGGGAAACGTAATCCCTTTGTTTCGAACCAACGATCTTGACCCATTTTTACTACTACTGCTGCTGCGGCCACCACCACCACCAGATACCGATTCCGTCGTTTCATCTGATGAGGTCACCTGCTCTGGATCGGATCATGTGTCGTACACACGAATGTATGCATGCGACGATCGTGTGGTTTCAACTTTGGTGCAACCCAAGGTGTGTGGCACAGCCATTCGTTGGTGTGAAGAAGTGTGAACGTTCATCTCAGCGTTGCCAAGAAAGTCGCCTGCACATGGATTAGTAGCTAGCACTCCCACGAATGGATGATGCCGTGCCGTCGGGCGGGCAGACGGAACCGATCGACACACGCATGTCATGTGCCGCTCCAGCCGCTATAAAACAAAGCGTCCTAGAATATGTGCCAGTCACGGGCGGCAGAGCGGGTGTCTGGTTTTATCGCCACGGCAATGGAGGGTCTAGTCCCAAGGATCGTTGTTCTGGCTTTGGGCGCCGGCGCGCTCGGCGGGCCCGACGCGCTGCGGCTCCTTCTCGCGTTCACGGGCCGGAACCCCGCCGTCGACATCTCCATCTGCCTCCTCGTCATGGCCATGTTCACCGCCCACCTGCTCGGCGCCGTGACGCTGGTGCGCTTCGTCCGCAAGGCGCGCCCCGGAGCCGGCGCGTGCCGTTCCGCGCCCGGTGCGCCGGCCGTGAACATCTTCGACCGGGTGACGCTGTTTGTCTCCGTGTGCGTGGGCGTCCTCGTCACCGCTTGCCTCGTCGTCGGGCCGCTCGTCGCGGCCGGCGACTCCGGCTCGGTCCGCCTCCTTGTCGCCGTCCTCGGCGTCGGTGCGGCCGCAGCCGCGGCTTTCCTTTGCTCCAGGCCGCTGCTCCGCATGTTCCGCGACGCGGGCAATGGAGGCGCCACTGTCCCCATCGCGCGCGCCACGGGGCGCCCCGGCACGGCTACCCGGATGGGCGGCCCCTGCTCGGTCGGATCCGGTGCCGCCGCCGCGGCGTTCACCTGCACCAGGCCGCAGCTCCGCGTGTTCCGCAACGCGGGCAATGCAGACGCCGCTGTACCCGTCGCGCGCGCCACAGGGCGCTCCGGCACAGCGATCCAGAGGAACGTGCGCCGCCATCTCACGGGCCCGTGCCTCGCCGCCGCCAGCCTCGTCCTCGTCATCTCCTTCGCGGCGCACGGTGGCCGCGACGCACTGCGCCTACTCTTCCCCGGCTTCACCACCACCAACAACAACAAAACGTTCGCGGGCGTCGCCGTCTTCGCCGTTGTCGGCATCCCGCTTCTCCTCCGCTTCTCCCGCAGTGCGGCACCCGGGCCAGCCACGAACGCGGGGAGCTCCGGCAAGCTGACGCGGGTGGCGTCCCTGGTCCTCGTCGTCGTCTTCTCCACGCTCGTCTGCCTCCTCGTCACCACCGCGTATGAGCCGCCGCAGCAGCGCGCGCCGGAGTGTGCGAACTACCCTTGCTGTGTTTGATCCGTGCGTCATGATCGCCGGACTGGTTGTCAAGGATGCGCGGTGCACCCTGATCGTGGCTTCACGCGATTACTCTGCTTTGCACCGTATACAGAGGCGGGGAACGCGCGGTTGGCTCTACGGTTACAAGATACAAGCACTAGTTTTTCATCAAAAAAAAGATACAAGCAGTAGTTTAGCTGCTAGTATATGATGCTACTTTGGAAGGTGTATGAATCGTCGTGTTACCTAGGATGCTTGAATGCGAATCAAATGAAGGTATGATGTTATCGTAAAAGAAAAAGGGTACAAATGTTTTGGACACGAGGTTCAATGAAGATCAATCCCCTGTCCCCTTCAAACCGAATATTGCATCGACATGTGCCCACCGATTGGGGCAGACAAGATCAAGCATAGATACTGCTTCCTATAATCATCAATCAACCCATCAGAGAGAGAGAGAGAGAGAGCTAGTACGCCAGTGCGGTTTGCACTGACTTCTCAACAACGAAAGATGCCACGAAACAATAGGATAACTCACTCATCCCGGCCTCCCAGGTCAGAGAGCGATGTACTCCTAGCTTTCTGAATTCCTTTTTGTTTTCCCCGGGCAAGTCAGCTTTCTGTCGTCTTTTTGCCGCACATGGAAAAGGTCTCTTGTACACATCAATCCAACAGAGGGTGCGTTCGGTGCAAATTAGAGCGGGCCATTTTAAAGGGGACAATAGTACCTTCTAAAATCTGGAACCTCTAAAATTTAGAGGTTGCGTTCGTTGGACCTCGATAGATTTGTTATGGGGGCGAAGGAACCAAGAATACGATGGTGAACACGAGACTAGGAGTTTAGACAGGTTCGGGCCTCCCGGAGGATTAAAACCCTACGTCCTGTATGTCGTGGTATTGATTGTGTATCTTTGAGAGGAGATCCCTGCCCGCCTTATATAGTCGGGGGTACAAGGTTACATGGAAAGTATCCTAGTCGGTTACAACATGGAAATACTTGGAGTACAAGTCAAGAAACCCTTTGAGGTCACGCCGAGTAGTAGAACCTTCCAACTCTGCATCGTGGGCTACTCGGTCTCTTCTGGGCTGGTCCGACTACCCTTGTCAGGTTACTCGGTCCTTTGGTCTTGAGGGTACCCGGGGGTCATGGTAACGACACATTTGCTTCACAATTGCACACCTCTTTGCATACATGTATACATTGAAGCACAAATACACATTACCAATGGAAAGACACCATCAAACCGACAATCAAATACACATATTGTCACATATTATCGACAAACAACAGAACAGTACATCCATCACAACCGACCATCACCATTGTTCACAAACAACCACAAACGGCCAGCAATAACAGTTGAAAGAGACCATCACATTTCCAAATCATAAATAACCAGACAACCTGACTTGGAGATCGGGATTCCACATGGAGCATATTACCTATCAATTATAGTAGAGAGCATATGCAATCGCATCACGGAATGCATTCATGTCAACAATGTCATCTTCTTCTTCTTCATCATGAGCAGCTGCTTCGTCCGTGTCATTGACCCCAAAGTCGCCCGCCTCGCCCAAGTCCTCATCATCATCTGAATCTTCATAGCCATGGTCGACGAGGAAATTGTGAAGTCCGAAGCAAGCCACAATAATTTTGCTTTGTGTTTTAATCGGATAACTTGGCACGTCCCTCAAAATCCTCCACCTAATCTTCGCAATTCCAAATGCCCTTTCTACATGATTCCTAAGTGAAGAATGAGCATAGTTGAAAGTTTCTTTGATACCTCTTGGCCTGCGACTGCGCCTATATTCTTCGAGGTGATACTTTGTTCCCTTGTATGGTGCCAAATAGCCCGGTTTGTTTGGGTACCCGGAGTCCACTAAGTAGTACTTACCTGCATCACAAAAAATAATATGACGACATCAGCAATGCATCACTATAACTCGTATACAGCAGATTAATTATGATTGCACAACATTCAAGGAAAAGCTTATAGGTTTGCATACCCGATGGTGGATGATGAAATCTGTGAGCATATCTGCCGTCCACAACATCATTGAACACTCTCATGTCATGAACTGAACCAGGCCATTCAGCGAGCACAAAGGTGAATCTCAAGTCAAAGTCCACCACAGCCATGACATTTTGTGAAGTCCAACCCTTCCGGTTAATGTACTGCACAACCTTATCTGTTGGAACTGTCACATGTACATGTGTACCATCAATTGCCCCAATGCAATTGTTGAACAAGCCCTTGAACCTATCCTCTTGCAGCGTTGGGTGAATGGTTGCGTATGCAGTGTCCAATGGTTGAATTATGTCTCGTGATAGCTTCACAACACTGTTTAAGACCTTGTAAAATATACGGTGCACAATATCTAGAGATCTCCCAAAAATAGTCTCTACTTTCCGATATGGTTGCGGACTTGCAACTATCCATAGAAACATACCTAATGCTTCAATGCTAGAACATTTGTTGCTTGACTGAAGCCCATATGACTCAACTAACATGGTATGCAATTCATGAAACAAATGTGGAGTCATTCTGAAGTTGGTGCGACAAAAATATTCTGATGAAATATTTCTCATGACAAAGTCGAGGCCACTATCAGTACTCCTGGGTCGTGGTGTCTTATTATAGTGTTGTTGGTCATATTGCATACCATATAGGAGTAGAGGCAGCCGGCCATTGAATTCTTCTTCATCATCGTCCAACATTTGTATCCACTGCTGCTGCCTTTGCTTCCATGCCATGAGGGTGGAGACCTGACCCTGCCAAAAAAGAATATTGGATCAGCACACATGACATAGATTAAGATAAATGAAACCATACAAATCATAGGTTATCAGCAAACTACAAATGTCCAATGCAAACATACAATCCGCATTAAAAGTTCACAACTCAGAAAGCAACAATCCGCATGAAAAGTTCACAACTCACAAAGCAACAATCCGCACTCAAACACTTATTACAACTCTAGGCATTGCTCCAACTCTAAGACAAGGTTACATTGCGACAAGCAACAGGACACATACAACTTCCCCAACTCGCATGAAAGTCACTCATTAGGAACTAGTCAAACTTAATGAGCTTAATGTAACCACGGATGAAATTGAGGCGGGCCTCAGGTGTTGTGCAGCCCAACCACATAGTGTGTGGCCCGTCCTCATAATACAGATACGACAGCGCCGGGTATTCAAGGCTGCCCGTGTCCCATCCGTCGGCAATAGCAATTTCACGCATCCTGTTCAATGTCGCCAATTGGTCGGCCTCCTTCTGTGCATGTCTTTGTTCTCTTTCCCTCTCAAGCTCAGCCCTCATTTCAATTTTTTTCCTTTCCATTTCCATCTGCACTTGAGCTTGTTCCCTCATGAAAGCCATTTGTTCTTGATTCTGTTCCCTCAAGAAATCCAACTTTGCTTGCTGCTGCTTGTCCTGCTTATCAGTCATTTTGGTGACAGCCTGAACCATTGGGCTCCTGTTACTCCTCTTGGATGGACTGGCTCCTGTAGTATTTGTACTGCTTCCCCTCTTCCGGCTCCCTGAGGTTGGTGGGCTGGAACCATATGGCGAACCTTGAGGCGAACGAACCGCAAAGCCTTCAGGAGGAACATAATCTTCGTCCTCTTGTTCATCTGCTTCTTCTTGTTCTTGTTCTTCTTCTTCTTCTTCTTCTTCTTCTTTGTCTGCGTTATCTGCTTCTCCGTCGTCTCCTGATTCGTCTCCAGCATAATATGCACTTGCGCCATCCACTACAACACCCGCGAAAGCCTGTTTCAACTTCTCATAGTATGGTGGTGCACCATACTTCAAGTTTTTGAACTCAGCAAGATTTTTACCCTACAATTCGCAATGTAAATATGAGAACCGCAACCAATTAGAGCACTAGTATCAGTCCAATTGGCTATGTTACTATGAGTACCTGCAGGGTAGTCCGCCACCATTTCTTGGTTGCTCTCGGCCAACCATTGGGCAGTGCACCCCGACCAGTCTGATTGTGCAGTTTTTGACAGATCCACAGCATCACTTTCAATTGGCCCAGCCTATTTCGGAACTGTTGCGTACGCTGCTTGATATGGGTCCTCTCATAAAATTTAACTTTCAGGTAAGCATATCCACGGGGCTTCATAGCGCCCTTCACGAACAGACCAAGGTCCTTTGCCTCAAGGAGAATATCCAGCAAAATCTCTGTTTTCTCATCATTCCAATGACTCCTAGGGCATTCCTAAAGTGTGGCATGTATGAATGAATTAACCGAACACACGCTAATCTACTGAAGTTGAAGGCGCCTAAAAGATAGTGCAAGGGATAGTATGGATTCATACCCGATCGGTCCACCATGGGAGAACGAAGTCGTCATTTTCTGCACTGTCGAAATCGTCGGGATCCTCTTCGTCGTCCGGGACGCCTCGGACCAGACCAGCACCGCGACGACGGGCACGACCACCACGGCCGCGGGCAGGAGGACCACGCCGACCGGCAGCACGCCCACGGACAGAACCGCCAGCAGGGCCGCCACCACGACGAGCAGCAACAGCACGAGCACCACGACTTCCACGGCGCCGGCCAGCATGAAGGCCACCATCAACACCGCCTCCTTCACCACCTACACCGCCTCCATAGCCCAATCCAAGTGGCCCAAGCTGTGGTCCAATGGCAGGAGCACTAGGACCACCAAAGGCATGAGCTCCAGGACCGCCGTACCCACTACTGGAGCCGCCGCCCATTGCATACGGGCCGCACAAATCTTAAGTGCCGTGGAAGCCGCCGGGGGGAGGGAAGACATCAGAGTTGAGGTCGAGGCGGCCAAGATCGAGGCGGCAACCTCCGCTGTTGGCGGGATGCAGCGGGTTGCCGTCGTCGCCGAGGACCGACTGCGTGTGGGAGAACAGATCCGGGTTAGGGAACAAGTCCCGGGTCCCATCACCTCCCACGTCGGATGCACCGAATCCATCCATGTTGGACGAGGAGCTGCTCTTCACGTCCTTGGGCGCCGTCGAGACGGGAACGGCGGAGCTCAAGATCCGGCTTCGGCGGCGGCGACTGTTGCTCGACGGACGCGACCGGCGCCGCTTCGCACCAGCCAGCTGGAGCCGCAGCAGCCAAGGAGGTCGGCGAGGGGCGCGACGCTGATTGGTTGACGCCAGGACGTGGTCGGCGGCGGCGGCGGCGGCTTGCTGCGGACGCGAGGGGAAGGCGACGGGAGGCGGACGCGAGCGGTGGGCGAGAGGAGGCGACGCGAGCGGATAAGGTTTCGCGTCCGACGCGAGTTGTGAATAATAGGCATCCAGTGCAGAGCAAGCCTCGGGGCCTCTAAACTTTAGAGGGCCGTTCGGTGCTTTAGATGCTACCGGGCCTCTAAAAGGCCTCTAAAAGGCCGCACCGAACGCGCCCAGAGAATTCGGATCCATCGCCGTCGTTGTGCTTTTGGCGGCCCACCCATCACTGAATTCGGATCGTCATTTGGAACTTTGAACCCTCTCTATCTTTTTTTGCCTATCCATACAAGCGTCACGCAGGAGAAGAGCAGTGGTCCAGTAGGTGCTGTTGTTTCGTACGCAAACGTGATGGGGGCTCGGGGCCAGCCGGCCACTGGTAGGATCTAAGAGCATCTCCAGCAATGGACTTCAAAATAAGGTCTCTATTTTTGTTTTCTAAGCTAGCACGTAAAAATGATGGTTCAAAATTTAGTTTCAACTCCAGCAGTAAAGTAGCCAAAGACCTTATTTTATGAAAAAAAGTGATAGGACCCACAAATGATAGGAGGATTGGAGGACCCTAGGAATGAGGGTTTGGAGGTCAAATTTGAGGGGGCATGCAAAATGAGAGCCCAAATAGGGTCCTACTGGAGATGATATTTTAGCTCAAGACCCTAAATAATAGAGTAGGGGCTCAATGGACCTCAAAATAAAGCCCCTACTTTTGTTTTTCAAGCCAGCATGTAAAAATGAGGACTCAAAATTTAGTTTCAACTCCAGCAATAAAGTAACCCAAAACCCTATTTTGTGAAAAAAAGTGGTGGAATCCACAAATGAGGGGGGATTGGAGGACCCTAGGAATGAGAGCTTGGAGGTGGAATTTGAGGAGGCATGCAAAATAAAGGCCCAAGTAGGGTCAAGACCCTAAAAAATAAAGTAAAATCCCAAGTAAAGGCCCTGCTGGAGTTGCTCTTAGTGCCGTCCTTTTTGCTGTTCCGGAACATGCGAGTGCCGAAACATGGGCAGCACTTGAGAGGGCACGGCTCCGTGCCCACGGCCACGTTGTGGTGCGCGTTGGTGTCACGCGCGCGGTCCCGAGAGATCAGAAGGTCATGACAAGTATAGGTAACAATCACCAGGGGGACCGGCCGGTCCAGCACTTTGCCCAGCATCGGGGAATCGAAACTGGAAGGCTGGACGCCGACATGTGGCCGATGACGACGGTGAAAACCGGCATGTGGGCGTTTGTTGATCCCCCTCGATGTTGCTCTACTGTTAAATTAGTGTGATCTCAGTCTCAGCGACTAAACTGAGACTGATGGGAAATCTCTACACTGATGCAGCGGCACCAGAACGATACGAAGAGGCGAGGAAGTAGAAATGTAGCGGTACAAACATTGTGATGACACGATTTGTTCGACGGGAACGACATCTCATCCTCCAAAGAAGAGATGTTTGTGCGGCACAGGAAATCACAAGCTTCGCACATGACGACGGCCCCAACCGCGATCCCTTTGGATTTAACGATCCGTCGAGTCACAATCATGAGTCAAAGGTTTCAGGAAGCTCAAAAAGAAAAACTATTTAATAATATATGGAACTAGTATGGTTGCCCGTGCATTTGCGCAACTAGATTTGATTGTTTTCATAACAATAATAGCATAAACTTTATAAATTTATATGTAGGTATTTCATGATATTTTGTAATAAATTTTATATGCTCTCTCCTACATTGGCATCCCTCGTGCTCATAATTATGCTCAGCTAATTGTCCAACTCACTTGTTCCTCTGATACTTCTGCCAACTCGTTATCCGTCCCGTCTACTTGTCGTCTATTACCTTCACACGTCACTTTCTCCCCTCGCCTTCCTACTGGTAGGTTGGTCATCTTATTGTTCAAATTGGTACGGTGTAAATTAAAAATAAGAATTAGGAATATTTTTAGCTATTTTTATAACCCGAATTTAGTTATTTTTTGGACTTATAATGTCATGACGGGTAATTTAGAAATAGTGGTGAAGTGTATTTTTTTATTATTTTTATTATTGTAAATTAAAAATGGCATAATAATGTTATTTTTTATTTTTAGACTTATAATGGGTAATTTAGAAATAGGTGTGAAGTGTATTTTAGTGAATTTTTATTATTTCGAATTTAACTATTTTTTGACTTGTAATGGCATGGTGGGTAATTTAGAAATAGGTGCGAGGGGTATTTTTGACTATTTTTTATTATTCCGAATTTAGCTATTTTATAAATATTTATAGGGGGTTTTGTGACTAATGTTTTTATGATGGCAGTGGTGGGTAATTTTCTCTTCTTATTTTCTCGGATTAACGTGAGAATTTCTAGTATTTTAGAGCAAACGTGGTGGCTCCTTTTTCTCTTTAATTATATATATAACTAGGATGGCTGCCCGCGTATTTGCGCGGCTCGATTTACTATACTATTTAAAATATTTTTTATATCGGTGTAAAAAATTAACATAATTTATTATTATTTATTTTATACTCTTTATTTATAAAGTAATAGAAATAATTTGGAGAGTTTCTCACCATCCCTCGATTTGAATGTGAGATGAGTCATCATTTATCTTGAATTGTGTCATAGTAGTATAAAAAATGGGTCGTGCTACAAAGAAAACATTCCATGCTAAAAATAAGAGATTGTCCCATGCTAGCTAGACATATGGCGGCATATTTTCATAATAACGTATTTAGAAATAGAAATGAAGTGTATTTTGGATATTTTTATTATCAAAAAAATTAGCTATTTTGGACTCATGGTATAGTGGGTAACTTAGAAATAAAAATTAGGTATATTTTTAGCTCTTTTTATAATCCAAATTAAGTTATATTTCGAACTTAGAATGGCACGATGGGTAATTTAGAAATAGGTGAGGATATTTTTTATTATTTCAAATTTAGCTATTTTTCTGACTCATAATGGCATGGTGTGTAATTTAAAAATAGATGTGAGGGGTATTTTGACTATTTTTTATTATTCCGAATTTATCTATTTTTTGACTCATAATGGCATGGTGGGTAATTTAGAAATAGTTGTGAGGGTATTTTTGACTATTTTTTATTATTCCGAATTTAGCTATTTTATAAATATTTATATGGGGTTTTGTGATAAATTTTTCATAATGGCAGTGGTGGGTAATTTTCTCTTCTTATTTTTTCGGATTAACGTGGGAATTTCTAGCATTTTAGAACGAACGTGGTGGCTCCTTTTCGACGTCAAATATATATATAATAGATAGATCTTTGTGGGCGACCAAAGCTTTGGCGTAGAACACTTCCACGTTACGTCCTACTACCCGTGGATCCCCCCGTGTGACCGGGAATCATTCCATTGAGTGGTTAAACTATGCCTCCCAAATAGTATGAGCTATGAAAGCACCATTTTCTTATCCTTCGATGCCCTCCCTCCATAGCAATCAATAAATACTTTAATTAGATCTGGTGTCATCTGCTGTTTTTTTTTTTTGGTTGCAATTGTTTTCTCGTCCAAAGCCACTTTTTTCCACAAACGATGAAAGAGCATGCCCTTTCTATTTTGCGTTCATGTTGTCCATTGTTTTCCTGCCAAAGCCGTGCGTATCTTATGATATCATTGTATCTCATCACTCAGCAGACTGCTATTTTTTTTTCTCCGGTAATTTTAAGGCTTCTTTTTGTATCAGTGAACCTCTTCCAATTTTAAGGCTCCTTTTGCAATGATAAAACGCTCTGCAGATCGAGCGACTCTGCAGAGTACTCGTCTTCAGCCTTCAGATCGAGCGACTCTGCAGAGTACGTGTTTTGTAAATTCACAAGGATTCCTGTGAATGATGCGTTTTTGAGTTTCTAGCAAGGTTAATCAAGCGTCGCACAAGCCGGCATAGGCGTTGTGGGGATCCATTGTTTACGATACGAAAGCAGGGCACGTCAGAAAAATGTTCTGCTCTGAAATCCGAGCACTATGCTCTGGTACTTCACTGCAGCCATCAAGCAGCATGTTGCATAATAACGACATGACCTGGCCACTTGCAACAACAGCCGACACTGCAGCGACTAGCGAGGATTCTTTCTTCTTGAAGCTTCACCTAATCGCCTGGTTCAAGTCGTCAAGGGGTATGAACTAGGAGTTGATCAAGCAAGTTGCCGCCACATATGGTGCCATCAGAAACGGGGACCCTGGTCCTCGATCAACTCTAAACCATAGCATTTCCTGTTGGGATGGGAATATTGGACCCAGAGCGTGGCGAGGACGAAACTTTGGACAACTTGCGATAGTTTTTTTTATTATTTTTTTTGAAAAAAACTTGCGATAGTTTTCAGGTTTGACACGAACATGGGCTCCGTCACGCCGTTCACGCGGTTCATGATGGGGTTCGTGTCTATTAGGCGACAAAATTCTAGGTGACGAGCACGGGCTCTCTATGTAAGCTCCCCCCATTATTAAAACAGGAGATAAACAATTTATAATGAGATGACCAAATTAACATTGTTCGTTTCTTGTTAAGGTAGGCATGGCTGGTGAAGTGGTGATTGATAAGTTGGCCTTTTCCTACTTTGATTGAAAAAAAGGTGATAGGATTGGTGTTCCAGGATCCTGGCACGATCAGTAGGGACCGAGATGGATCATGTCTGTCGATTCCCGCAGTGCTCCTCCGTTCCCGGGTCGCCGGTCGCCGCTGCTGTGGGAACCGAGATGGATCATGTCTGTCTGTCTTCCATCCCCGGTCCGTTCCCGGGTCGCCGGTCGCCGCTGCTGTGGGAACCGAGATGGATCATGTCTGTCTGTCTTCCATCCCCGGTCGCCGCTGCTGTCGGACAGATGAATGCTCCATTCGTCTGAGCACGAATTTGACGTGCAGTTACCTGCGCACCCGCAGCAAGGGTCTGTAGCAACAGACGAAGCTTGTCACGAGCCCTACCTTTTACAACTGCAAGCGTCGACATCTGAGACTACGGCAAGCAACAGTTTACAACTACACAGAGCGAGCGAGCTCGTCACGAGCCCTACCTTTTACTAACAGGGAACCCTTTGGAGTACTAATCTTTTTTTTTTTAACCAAAGATCACTTCGACCCATTTAGACTGCCAGATGCCCATTGTTACAAGAGCTGATCAAATTCACAACATGTGTTCGTTTGTTATGGTAGGCATGGCTGGTGATTGATGGATGCGTTGGCCTTTTCCTGATTGATTGAAAAGGTGACTGTGGATTGGTGTCCAAGGATCTGTGGGCCCGAGATGGATCCGGTCTCCGTCAGATTCCCGCGGTGCGGTCGGTCTTCCATCCCCGGATGCCGCTGCAGTACTCCAAAAAAAAAAAAAAAAAAAAAGGGAAGGTACAGGTTTTGTTGACGTGCAGCTGCCCCCCTGCAAGTAATGGCCGGAGGCAAGAGGCCAAACACGATGGCAAGCGTCTGTCATCTGAGACTACGGCAACCATGCACAAATAGTACACATAACGAGAAGCTTGTCACGAGCCCGTCCTACCTTACCTTTCAGTAACAGGGAAACGTAATCTATTTTTTCGAACCAACGATCACTTGGACCCATTTACACTACTACTACTACTACTACTACCAGACACGGTACCGATTCCGTCGTTTAATCTGATGAGGTTAAGGTTTTGTGCCAACTGTGGCGTGTGACGTGTGGCGCGGCCAATCCTTGGTGTAAAGTATCAGCTCAGGTGTGAACGTTCCCTCTGAGTTCAAAAAATGCGTCGCACTAGTACCGTCGGGCGGGCCCATGGAACCGATGGATAGACGCAAGTCATGTGGCGTCGTCCCCAGCCTCTATAAAACCAACCGCCAAATTATGTCGTCAGTCGCGGGACGGGAGGCAAAGCGGGTGTCTGGTTGGTTGATCGCCATGGCAATGGAAGGTCATGTTCCAGGGATCGTTGTTCTGGCTTCCGGCGCCGGAGCGCTCGGCGGGGCTGACGCGCTGCGGCTCCTGCTCGCGTTCGCGGGTCGGAGCGCCGTCCTGGACATCGCCATCTGCCTCCTTGTCATGGCCATGCTCACAGCCCCGCTGCTCGGCTACTTGACGCTGGCGCGCTTCGTCCGCAAGGCGCGGCCCGGAGTCGGCGCGGGCGCGGGCGTGCGCCGTTTCGGTGCGCCGGCCGTGAACATCTTCGACCGGGTGACGTTGATGCTGTCCGTGTGCGCGGGCTTCCTCGTCACCGCGTGTCTCGTCGTCGTGCCGCTCGTCGCGTCCGGCGGCGTCGGCTCGGTCCGCCTCCTCACGGTCGCGCTCGGCGTTGGTGCGGTGGCCGCGGCGGCGGCGGCGTTCACCTGCACCAGGCCGCTGCTCCGCGTGTTCCGGGACGCGGGAAATCCAGGCGCCGCTGGGCGCTCCGGCACGGCGACCCCTATGGGCGGCCCCGGCTCTGTCGGCTTCCTGACCGCCGTCTTCGGCGTCGATGCAGCCGTCGCCGCGGCGGCGGTCCTTTGCACAAGGCCGCTGCTCCGCAGGTTCCGCGACGCGGGTAATGCGGGCGCGGCTGTCATGGTCGCGTGCGCCACGGCGATCCGGAAGGTGTGCCACCTCACGGGCTTGTCCCTCGTCGCCGCCGGCCTCGTCTTCGTCATCTCTTTCACCGCGCACGGTGGCCACGACGCACCGCGCTTCTTCACCGGCTGCAACAACACGTTTGTGGGCGCCGCAACCGTCACTGTCGTCGGCGTCGCGCTTCTCGTCTGCTTCCCCCGCTCCCGCGGGGCGAGCCGCGCTGCCGCCCCTGCGCCTGCCACGGTCGCCGGCCGCTTCGGCAGGCGGGCGTAGGTAACGACGCGTCTGGCCGGCTGGCAGCCGTCTCCTTCGCCCTCGTCTGCCTCAGCGCGTGCCAGGGCGCGCCAAGTACCCATACTCTGTTTATTTCGTTCGCCACGCATTGCGCCGGGAGGCAGCTGCACGTAGACGGCCTCCCACTCTTCTTTGCGCCCTTTACAGAGGCAGCGGCCCTTTCCACTCGGTATGATAGTGTGTGTCAATCGTAATACCTTGGCTCCCCTTATAGCTCATGTAAATGCTTGACTGTGAGAAGTTCTTCCGCTGTACGTAATACTGCAGCTTCTCGAGTAGTCATATTCTGATGTGAACTGCTCAATTTGCTACGGAATCGTGTGAGGTTGTTAGCGAGGCGATTTTTAATCCAATTGAATACCTGATCATTCGCTACTGTTCAGCTGTGGATCAAATTTTTCTACCATTTTTGTGCCCTGGTGGCCACCATTGCAATCTGAAAAGTAGATGCACGGATTTGAGACCTTCAAGTAAAAATCAATCTTATCTCAACCTCCATCAATTAAGATGGTGATCGCCATGTATGTACTCTGAACGACAAAGTCTCTAGTACTTTGAACCATCCATCGCATCGAGAACAAGACATGTGCCGATAGATGGGGACAAGCAGGATCCAAACAAAGCCACCAGAAAGCTACGCTTAGTGCGGTTTCCACTTTCATGTGGTTCGTCAACAACGAAAGATGCCACGAATTCTTTCAAAAAAAATAAAAAAAGAAAGATGCCACGAACTTCTCAGACTAGGATATTCGCTGGTCAAAGTGGCGGGCAGTTTTCTGTTTTACCCCAAGCAGAACGCATCTGGCAGCAACAGTGAATCAGGGATTGATCTTGGATAGGGATAGTACTCGTACCAAAACCATTCTTGGAAGGATCCCTGTGCCTCAGGGACAATCATGGCGACATTACTCTTTTGGCGGCTGCATCGCTGAATTCATCAAAACCTCCTTGTTTGTCTAGGAGAGCAGCAGGTCAGTCAGTGGCCTCGTCTCTTTTACCGGTCCGGGCCAGACGGCCGGCCGCTTTTGCCACCGTGTGTGGGTGGCTGACGAAACAGTTGCGGCGCGCATCGATGCCACGCGCGCGGCGCCCCCGAAAGCTCAGAAAGGCCAAGAAAAGTTGTACAGGTGACAATCACCAGGGGAGCCGGCTGATCCCACGCTTTGCCCAACATCGGGAATCAATGCTAAAAAAGGCCGACATGTGAGGCCGGCTGGTGATCCCTGTCGAAGTTGCTGTCCTCTGAACTACGATTGCGGTCGCAGATGAGTGAAGCTGATGGAAAATCTCTAGATGCAGCGGCACAAGAACGGTACCAAGAGACGACGAATTTGCAACGTAGCATTATAAACATTGTGATGACATGACCCGTTTCACGGGAACGACATATCTTATCTAAACCCGGCCTTGGGAGCAATCACAAGCCTCGCACATGACGATGGCCACTTCGCCAAAACGCAATCCCTTTGGCTTTAACGACGTGTTCAAGTCACAATCATGGGAGCCAAAGCTTTCAAGAAGCACAAAAAGAAAAGCTTTCGGGGAATCTTTGTTGCTACTTGCGACCAAAGCTTTGCGTAGAACACTTGTCCACATCACGTCCTACTACCCGTGGATCGCCCGTGTGAGCCAACCTCTCCTGGAATCATTCCACTGAGTAAATAAAGTACTTTCCTCCCAAAGCTAAGCTGAGAAAGCGCCATTTCTTATCCTCCCCTGTCCCCTCCCTCCATCAATCCATCAATAAATAAAGTACTCCCGTTAGATCTGGCGGCATTTGTTGTTCAGTTTGCAATTGTTTTTTCCCGTCCAAAGCCACGTTTTTCCACGGCCGATGAAAGAGACGCACTTTCTTTTTGGCGTTCGAGTTGTCCACTGCTCTTTCACCAAAGCCTGTATTGCTCGTACTATCTCAGAGTAACTGCGTACTACGCCATCCCAGTCTCTTCTCTCGCCTTTACCGCCCGATATAGAGAAGCTATCATCCCCAAATGAGTCGAGCGTGCATGCATGCCAGTTGCAGGACGAAAAGGAGTAACCTTGAATGGCGACAACTCCTTGTAGTGATGCCACCTTGAAAAGGAATGACGAGCGAGACAAGGTAGAGAATGTTAAAAGTTGGCTTCCGCTCAGAAGCATTATTCCATTTTTCTCATTTCGCCATAATGTTTTCTTTTTTCCTTGGATCGAACTCTGCATTCTGGTCGTTCAATCTCGTCACAGTGTGATTCATCATTCATGGAAGACGCTATGTATATCCGATCGTGTCCGTCCATTATATTCACTTCTTTCTTTTAAGAGCTTTTGTTTTTCTGATCATGCATATCACAAAAGGCACGTAGTACAACGCACAAGCCATGGAGGTTTCGCTTCGGCTCTCGTGACACACAAAAGCCGGCAAGCGCCATACATTTGCTGTCTCCTGTCCTGTCTGATACGTGGTGGCGCTGTACTACAGGCGCAATGGCCATGTGTGCGGTCCTGCCGAGCGGAGGAGATGGACTCTTAAGTCAAACGAGGTCACTTTCGCTCAGCCTCTCCTTTCACTTTCCGGCAGATCCCCGAGCTTCATGTGCCGCCGAGGCCAAATCGATTCGGTTCCCACGGCGTGCGTACTCCGCTGCCGCGGTACGTGCGGGGCACGGCCGTTGGCAGGTTTGTCTTCGATGTGTGTTCAATGCCGATTCTGCCGCGCATTTTCCGTTCTTCTTTCGTTTGCTTCATTTCGATAGCTACGTCCTGAGTTTCTACTAAGCATTTCAGTTCTTAAGAGCGTCCCTCAATGGTTGCCTCTTAGCTAATTTTTAGAATTGTTTATTGGAGAAAAAGAAAAGAGAGAAGAGAGCTAACTCTTCCTCAAGAGGCAGCCTCTAAGGAAAAATGTGAGACTTAAACATGAACCCCACTCCTCTTCAAATGTTTGTAAGAGCTAGCAGCTGCCTCTTAGCTAACTCTACCGTTGGGGACGCTCTAAGAGCGTCATCAATGACTACTTCTTAGCTAACTCTTAGAATTGTTTATTGGAGAAAAAGAAGAGAGAAAAGTATGCTAACTCTTCCTCAAGAGGCAGCTTCTAACATTTATTGAGACACTGACACGCAGGGTCAGTCATTACTTTAGAGTTAATATAAACTCTTATGTTATGTCTTAGATAACTTTTAGATGACGTGGCGAGTCAATGCCGCCTCTACCTTTGGGGACGCTCTAAAAGGTACAGCTTGAGCCGTGGTGCCATTTCTTTGGTCTCTAGTTTCCGTTGGGCACTAGTTTGTGGATTATCATGGGAAAGTTCGTTAGGGAAAGCAGGCAGTAAAAGAAGTGTATTCACCGGACCGTCGAGGGATATTCCCCAAGGTTCAAAATTGCGATAGCCAAATAGGCGGTGATCTGGGACTAAGAGCATCTTCAAAAGCCTCTCTAAAATATTCTCCAATATATTTGGCTAATATTCACCAAAATCGCTTTCCGACAGAATCTCTAACTCGTTCTTGATCTGAAGTGGCCATTTATACAGTGATCACCTTTATTATTATTTTTTTTTTTTGAACAGCATATAGAAGGAGGCTAATGCAACTGCAAGACGGAGCATATGGAAGTATGGAACAATCTATCAGCTACCGCGTAGAAATTCTGAGCACATCGTTGGATATTTGACTTGCTATTGAGAGATCAAGCACCTAACCACCAGAAGAAGCATAAAGATAAGATCAAGAGGATGAGAGGAAGATGTCCCGGGATAGAGAAAGAGAGTCATTTGACTCGCATAGGATAGGAGTACTCCGTAGCTATACCCATTTAGTAGTAGTATAGTATTCGGCATTTTCTCGCCACAAATAAGTAAGTAGGCAAACCTTTGGTTTAGTTAGTCATGACCTTAAACTTGCACTTAGATAGTTGGGTTAAGGATCAATACCTCTTTTACTGGCTTAATTAGCTGTTCATCAGCTGAAACTTCCCCTAACTTCATCAGGCAGTGTACGCAGTTTTGAGTCCTGGACACTCTTACCAACCAAGCACCGAAAATATGCATATCCACCCAAGCTCGGGGCTTGCACGGTTGCACCTGCACTTGCCACTGCCCCACAATTATTCCCTACTCGCCCAAGCTCGCACCATCCTCCCAAGTAAATCCACCAAAGGTAGTCTAAAAAAAAAAAAGATCCACCCGAGACAACAGATCCAAAGACAATCGAACGACTGTACAGAGAGAGAGGTAAAGAGGGATAGAGATTCCACACGCTATCTACTCATACATCAGTATTCAACCTTTTAGAAGATCAACTTTTAATATAGGTTTAGTCATAACCATAAGCTGGCACCAAAAATCAATTAGCGTATTGATCAACTGAAACTTCCATTTACCCCATTATACCCTCCATCAAAGCTTTTTTATATATGCTTCTCCTCCTCCCTCTCCCTCCATCCCTCAGTCCCTACTCCCTTCTCACCTCCTCCTGGGCTCCTCCTCCCCTCCCGGCCTCCCCACCAGAGATCTCGGTGGCCTGCATCTCCCCCACCATTCCCTACTCGTCCAGGCTTGCCCCCATCCTCTCAAGCAAGCAAACCCACCCGATGGACAGGGCAACTTTGGCGATCGCCGGCAACGGCATGTGCGCCGCAGTCGGCGCCGCCGCACTGCTCCCCATCCTCACCCGCAAGACGGGTGTCCTCGACGGCGCTGTTCAAGTCGAAGATCTCGAAGTGTTCGCCGTGCTGCTGGTAGTAGCTGTCGCAACCTTCTTCACCGCGCTCACCTTCATCTTCAACCACTTCCGCAACGGCGGCGGCGGCGGCCGGCGGTTCCTGGAGGTGATGTTCTTTGGCTTGTGCGCCTCAATTGGCGTCCTGGAAATTTTCTTGGTCCTCCGGCCAGGCGCCGGTGAGCTGGTAGTCACCCAAGCTCAGTTGATTGGCGCCACCGCCGTGTTGCTGCCGCCTGCTGCCGCGGCGACGTTCCTCCTGTCCACGACTCTGATGTACGTGCACTTCCTCACCGGCGGCGGCGGCAGCGCCGGCGTCCACCAGAACGCGGCCGCCGTGGAGCTGGTCAGCAAGATGACACTTGGAGCCACACTTTTCACTGCCGTGCTCACCTTGGTCATGGTCGGCCTCACCTTCAACACCGAGTGGATTGCATAAAACTTCTAACGGTATGCTAATACTCAGAGATCAATGCTGCTGGTGCTTGACTGCTTGTGTTGTAAAAAGGGGGAGAAGTTGTTTTTGTGTTTCCGCTCCATCTGTTGTAAATAATTGCTCTGCTGAGTTCATTGAGAACAAACTCTCTTGTGGCTTTTTAATGTAAGATCCGTGCTTCCTTGTGGGAACTGATGGTTAGTTTTTTTTTCTGCGACTGTTTATTGTTCTGGAATCGCTGCACAAGGTTTTTATGTGATTTTTTGGAGTTCTTGCGCCCGCACGGTCTTGTTACTGCACTCCGGCGACGCTTTTGAAATCTTCTAGACTTTATTGGTGTTCGACTGTTGCTGCGGGTTGGGGAATGGCGTGGGCGCCTTTTCGTATAAAATTAGGACGCAGGGCCGGAGTGAAGAGGAGGGGGAGGGAATAGTCGGATGGGAGGGTGCAGCGGCAGCCGCAACGTGTTCGCCGATGAACTGGTTGCGGAGGTGTTTATCACTCTGAACTCTGAAGACGAAGGGAGGCGAGGGCGGGGCGCACCGTCGAACCGGTCATGGAGGTGTCGATGCCAGTGGAGCGGAACGCCAGCGCTGGGTCCTGGGGTGGCAGCGATGTGCAGGTTTGGTGATCGCGCGCGGTGCGCGCACGGCGCACGACGGCCCCGGTGTCGTGTCGGTGCCCGGCAGATGGGTTCCATTCGGCCAGGTGCAGGACTCTGAGACGCGGCGAGGCCGGATTTGCAGTTGCGAAATGCGCGGCGGGGGCAGCGTGCCACTGGCATTGGCCACTGGGCGCGCCACGGCACGCATGGGCGCGCGCTGATCGCACCGTGCTCGCCTCCGGCCATGTGGCGACCGCGGTCTCCGTGTCGGGGGTGGTGTGCGTGTGCCCTGTAGGTGTGCACGCACAAAACGCACGGAGGCGTACTGCTGGCGCCAGTGCCGGAGAAGATCTCGGTCGTGTCCTGGAGGGTCAGGGGAACGACCATGACCCGACCGAGTTCGTTTCGTTTCGTTTAGGACTAAAGTTTAGTCCAAAGTTTTTGTTATTTAAATATATTAAATAAAATGTAATTACATAATTTTTTGCAGAAACTTAGGTTACTTTGCGAAACGAATCTAATGAGGGTAATTAATCACTGTAGCAAAACATAGCTTAATTAGGCTTGTTAGATTCGTCTCGTAAATTAGCATCCATCTGTAAAAAAGTTTTGTAATTAAACTTTATTTAATACCCTTAAATAGTAAAATTTCCTGGGCTAATAAAGTTTAATCCTAAAGTTGTGTACTCTGCTTTGCAGTTTGGCACTATTTCCAGCCCTTTCATACTGCTCCCATTTTCGCACACCCTGCTAGAGTATCTTTGACATTCTGACGCTTGCTTCCTACTAATCCCCGGCCCCGGGGATTATTATAGTACCACATGGTATCACAATGGAACTCTCAAACTGTCCAGCTGATTCTTTAGTCAATGCAGAGTCGTTAGGTACGTAGTACATGTTCATCTCTAGCTTAGAGAACGTGGCTTTGATTACCAACACGAAGGATCACTGGAGACATTGTCCCGTTCCATACCGTTTTCATATCTTTGATATGATAAGAGCTCGCTAGATAAACAGCGTGTTCGTCTCGCTGCTTTGCAACAGCTACAGTGTTCGCAGTTATTTCTTGAGCAGCCGTTATAGTGTTTTCAGCAGCAGCTACAGTGTTTACAGTTATTTTTCTACAGCCGTAACCGCAGCTGCAGCGAAACGAACAGGCTGAAAGTTGCCATGGTATTCTCCTGCCTCGACCTGACCTAGTGTGAAAATGCAGACTTGTCAGTGTTCTGTACGAGAAATGTTTACACATTGTCCGGGGGAAAAAGGTCAAACGTGTCTAGCTTTTGGAGATGTTGACTTGTGTAATGTTGGCCTTTAAGCACTAATTTTACTATCCATCATATAGCTGAAAGTACCTATCGTACCAACAACTTGCTACTTCTAATGTCCTGATATTAGTATATCTTACTCCAACATTTGTTTAATCATCAACTGGTTTAGTAATGTCGTAGCGTAAGCTAGCATGTTCTCCTGTCCCAGATTGAATTGTATCGTCTTGCCCGATGAGACACGGAAAGTCGTAGGATGAGATCAGTCACCGGATCGGATCAGGTCAAAATAAGTCTATACCTACTTGCCTTTCAGGTACTAATAATTGTTAGGATCAAACATAGACCACAGAACGATGATAGATCGTGGCGCCTAAACGAATGATCAACTCGTGTGCAACGAGCAGAACCAAAGCATTCACGGCCCCTCTGGCTGGACCATCTCGATGGTCACAGCGAAAACAACAGCATCTGCGATCCTTAATTTTACAACGGGCACACAGTAGCTGGAGCAGTCCATCATGTGCGCGTGCATCAGCGTGGTGCGCGATCACGACCTGATTGCAATTCTATCACGGCCCATGTCGCTGTTGAATCGTCATGCCATCGTAAACCCCTGATCAACGACAGGGAAATGTCATCGCAATCGAATCGTGCACCGCGGGGCATAGCTGATGGCGCCACTTGCCGCCGGCCGCGCCGAGGCGGCCACAGACAAGCCAAAGCCGATGCCCACCGCGCCGCAGTACACGCGTGGGGAACTAGGGGTGTTTGGACTTGGGACCAGTGTTCGCTGAGCTGATCAGACGTGCCGCCGCTGACCTGTGGACCAGAATTATATATATGAGACCGGGTCTCATGTATGTGGTCCGCGCGAGAATCAATTAACGAATCCCGCGCATCGATTAAGGCTTTCATAATCAACCGACGAAACATGTAAAGAGAGATGTTTCATTCTTCACTCCAGCCTTTCGGTAGTAGAGTATATTGTTCGGCCTATCTGTTTACGTTAAGCCTCTTTTGACCTTTTTTTACCTCTTTTGGGGAGGCTTCAAATCAACCTCAGATGATCATATCTGATAATCTGACACGAACATCCAATCCCAGTGTCCCATCCTGATTATGCAATCCACGGTAGTACGAATATCGATTCGCTGGTCATCAGTTCTGCGCCCTTCCCCCCATGTGGCAGCTAGATCTTCCTGTTTTTTTTTTTTCTCTCGCATGAGGAATCGGTATCAGAACCCTGGATCCTGGCTCGTGCGCAATCGACTGGCTACGGAATTCTTTTCTTCCTTTCGCTTTCTCCTACCTTTGGTTAAGAAAAGAAATGATAGTGCTGTCGCGTACGCCACCGTCTCGGGGAGGGCGCCGCGGGCAGTGCTCACGGCCGGCGGCAAGAAACCGAGCCATCCGCACGGTTCACGAACGGACCAACACCTTGCGCAGTGCGCGGTGCGCCGTGCATGCTGGCTCGCATTTCAGGCTGCATATATACGGCTATCAGCAGGCTTCCGAGATCACCTGCAAGATGGGTGTTTCTGCGTACATACGCCCATATTCGGTTAGGTAAGAGCACAGCTCAAAAACTACTGTGCACACACACACACACACATATTCGCCGTCGGAGGGCATATAGAGTTATGCCTCGCTTTTGTTTGCGTTGCCTGGTACGCCACCGGCATTTAGTCGCGGCTTGCGGGCAGGGCCAGGGGGCGTATGATTCACAAGCCATTTGTTTGTACCAACTTTGATGCAGGTGGGTACCCATTTTGTATTGTGGTTCAGGAGGTTACGTTCATTTGTTTGTACCAACTCAAAAGGATGAGGGTGTATGCGTTCATTTGGAGAAGTTTTGAGTCCACGCATTGACCCAAAAATCTGAAAAGCATCCCTAGCCACCCCGGACGGACGACAACGACAGCCACTACCAGTCGCCGTGTGTGTGTTGCGCGCCTTGGGCTGGCGGCAAAAGGATCCGACCCTTCCTCGATGACAAGTTGTGATAAGCACGGCTGGAAAGGTGTGCATGGGATTTGCTATGAATTTTCCCATTTTACAGCTTTACCACTCGATCACCTTGAGGACATCAAAACTCCTTGCGAAAAATCACCAGGACGTAAAATTGAAACACAATGAAAGCGTTGCTCCTTTGCAAAGGGAACGTTACAGTATTTCGTGGCGGAAGGATACTTTGAGTGGAGTACTTGCGTTGTCACGTCATGTGCCACGCAGCTATGAGGCAAGGCTAGCTAGGTTAGTCAGCTTCCTATTGTATGTGACTGTGAGGTCAAAATGGTGTTTTCAAACAAAAACAAGGTTCGTCCCCAACATGCAAAAGTACTGTTATAACATAAAAAGAATCAACTGAGAAATGATGAAATTTCAGGCGATTGAAAATTAATTAGAAAGTATGTATAATGGCTCGTGAGGCGATATAAGATGACTTAAATAGCAAACTTTGACGGCTAGACACGAAATGAGATTGTGTTTGTGCCCTTTTGACCCTTCCAAATTGTCCCTTAGCCTATGGGTAATGTTCAAACTACCGCTGTTGATAGTAGTACATTACTAGTAGCTTCGGCTAAAGTCAGGAGCTTAACCACCAACTTATGAGGAATGGTGACAAAGACGCGTAAAGTATATCCCCCGTAAATATGCACCACTTGAACCCCAGTCGACGATTGTAGCTAGCTCCTGAACTTGATCCATGTTTGCCTACTAGTACTAAATCTAGATCCTAGTTTAAGTCCTGATACCTAGCTTCATTACTCACTGGCGAGTAATTTATTATGGATGTGCAACCGGTACAGACAGGGGCGTGCCCTTTTGTTCCTTATTCCCTTCTACTTTTCTCGCACGAAATCCAAACGGCAGAGGACGAAACAAATCGACCCGTGGAGCGCTAAAAAATTACAGCACCTGTATTTTGTAGTAGTAGGAGTACACCGTTGTTGTTTACAACCAACTGCGCGCTCAATCATGAACGGTAGATAGTACTAGATTTGCTGGCAAAATGTGGATTCGTGCAAGGTGCGCAACACATGCGCTGTTCGCTTTCTTCTCTCTGACTGGTGGAGCCATTGCAGCGACGGAGTGATGGCGCGGCGCTTCCTCCCATGGTGTGAGAAGGAGACTTCTCAAGACAACGTGCGCTCTGGCTCAAATGTGCTTCTTCCACCTAGCTCTCGCCTGGTCTCCCCTCTCCATCTCCATGCGACCACGCTCGCGGATCTGTTGCTGTAGCCGTTGCAAGTGAGCTGAGCTGCCCGGCTGCCACAAGCGTCAAGCGACCACGGCAATATGGCAGGTTTGTCTGCAGCTGCAGGTCTCGCAGTTTCAGTGCTCGTTTTTGCTGTGCAAGATTGTTCTCTGCCCTTTTGCTTGCTTTGTTTTAGATGAAATCTTTTGCTCACTGTCTACCAAGTAACACTTCCCCTTAGCACCGCTGTAATTTCTGAAGGAAATAGAAAGCTCCTCTTAATTTAAGAGCCCCAAAAGTATGTTGTTGTTACAGATCTGACTGTTGCTAGAAAACATGTTACACTTTTAGATACTCGGATTGATATATATGCAGACAAACCTGCCATATTGAGGTAAGTTTTTGTTTCAGTTTGAAAAACCAAGGGTAAAATCGCAAAGTTAAAAAAAGAAAGGTAAAATCACAATTGAGATATAAATCAGGGGTAGAAACGCAAATGCTCCAACTTTGTTTAACAAAGCATGTATTTTGCTATTAAAAAACAAAGCCTGTATGATATCCACTGATATTAGACAGGCAACATGTGCACGTGACCGTTCAATCCACGTTTGATTCTCATGTCCTAACCGAATATGATAGATGCCACAGAAATAATAATTAGAAATTTCAAAGGAACAAGCGCAAGAGCCTGGTCAAAGAACACTCAATCACAAGAAATTTCACACTTCACACGCAGAAGAGAGGCATAGTGGACGCGACACAGGTTGTGGTACGTACCGTACAATGCATGAACGCGTGTTGAGATATCAATGGTTATTTGTTTTCAATTAATTCTTACCCTTTTCGGTTTGTGTTATAGCCAAAACTTGCTTACCGCATTTAGCATCACTGTTAAAAGGAGTACAGGCAGCCACTGATGAAGGAAGCTCCTTCCGTAAATTCGTTAGCTTAATCAAATCAGTCTCGATGATCGAAAAACATTCCATCCCTGTACACATTCCCACTGCCTAGCTCTGCACACTGCACCCACTTTGGCCTGGCCAGGCTCACCTAACCCGAAATGTGTGACAAGCGGCATCATCCATCCCCCGGCCCTTCTCCGCGGACATCACCGTCACCTTCTCTCCTGGAGGATCCTCGCCATCCATCACCACACCGCCCGATCGAGCCGCGCAGAACTAAAACCCCAGCACGCCATCCCTCTCTTCCCAACACCTCCAATCCAAAAGGCGCCGAGCTGATCCGAGCCCTCCCTTCCAGACCTCAATCGACCAAGATCCTCTCCCCGGCCAAGCACCATGGCGAGAGCTTCCAACGCTGCCGTGGTGGCCATCTTATTGGCTATCCAGAAAAGTCAAAAGGATATCGATTCTACTGTCCAGATAGATATACAAAGTTTATAGAAACAAGACACGCTGCCTTCCTAGAAGAACAAATGGTTCGGGAGAGCGTGGCAGTTCGAGAAATTGATCTTGAGGAGAAGCGGGTGTATGCGCCCAATCCAGTGATTCAAGAACATTTCTTCTCACTGCCCGTTGTGGCTGCACCGACAGTGCCAGACACTGTGATGTCAGCCCCTGTGGTGGTTCCTCCTGTGGCAACAACGAATGAAAATGTGGAACCTGTCTCTCAGGATCATATAGAGCCCATTGCTGCAGAACAAGGGGAGCCGCTACAACCTCCAATAGAAAATGCTCCAGATGTAGAGGTACAACCTCCGATAGAAAATGAGCAAAATGTAGAGGCCCCTAGAAGGTCTCAAAGAGCAAGGAGGTCGGCTATTTCCAGTGATTATGAAGTATATAACACTGAGAGTTATCAAGAATATCAAATGGAGGATGACCCTACCTCATTTGAAGAAGCCATGAGAAGCGAGCATTCGTCTAAGTGGTTAGCAGCCATGGAAGATGAAATGAGATCAATGAGTACCAACGATGTTTGGGACTTAGTAGAAATTCCTGAAGGAGTCAAGCCAGTAGGCTGTAAATGGGTCTACAAAACCAAATATGACTCACAAGGGAATATAGAAAAGTTCAAAGCGCGACTTGTGGCAAAAGGCTATACGCAAAAAGAGGGAATTGATTATCATGAGACATTTTCTCCAGTCTCATGTAAAGATTCCTTCAGAGTCATTATGGCCCTCGTGGCTCATTTTGATCTAGAATTGCATCAAATGGATGTAAAGACGGCATTCCTAAATGGGGATGTAGATAAAGAATTTTTCATGGCACAACCAAAAGGTTTTGTTGTGGATGGAAAGGAAATGATGGGATGCCGCCTAAAGAAATCGATTTATGGGTTAAAGCAAGCTTCAAGAATGTGGTTCTTGAAGTTCGACAGTACGATTAAAAGTTTCGGGTTTGAACAGAATGTGGAGGACGATTGTGTATATGCAAAGTTCAAGAATGTAAAGTATATCTTCCTAATCCTGTATGTGGATGATATCCTGCTTGCAAGCAGTGACGTCAGTGTACTACTAGAAACAAAGAAATTCTTGTCCTCACAATTCGAAATGAAAGATCTTGGTGAAGCAAAATTCGTTTTAGGAATTGAAATTCACCGAGACAGATCCAAGGGGGTATTGGGACTATCACAAAAGACATACATAGAAAAGGTCCTGAAGAAATACAATATGCACAAATATAGTGCTTCACCTGCTCCCATAGTCAAGGGCGATAGATATGGGGACTTTCAATGTCCAAAGAATCAATATGAAAAAGATCAAATGAAATCGGTACCATATGCTTCAGCTGTCGGAAGCTTACAGTATGCACAAGTGTGCACACGCCCTGACATTGCTTTTGTTACCGGGTTGCTTGGTAGATTCCAGAGTAATCCAAGACCAGAACATTGGAAGTTGGTAAAGAAAGTTCTGCGCTATTTGCAAGGAACAAAAGGCCTCATGTTGACATACAGAAGAACAGATTCTCTGCAAATCACGGCATATGCAGATGCTGATTTTGCAGGAGATAACAGAAAATCGACGTCGGGATATGTGTTCACTCTCGCGGGAGGGGCCATATCATGGAAAAGTTGCAAGCAAACTATCACTGCAGCGTCCACAATGCACGCAGAGTTTATTGCTTGTTTTGAGGCCGTAGGACAGGTGAATTGGCTAAAGAAACTTATACCCGGTTTAAGAGTGGTTGACGACATCTCAAGACCACAAAAGATGTACTGCGACAATGAACCCGCAGTCTCGTATGCACACAATAACAGGTCAAGTGCCGCTACCAAGCACATTGACATAAAGTATTATGTTGTGAAAGATAGAGTCCAAGATCAAAGTATAAGACTCGAGCATATACGATGAGAAGAGATGCTCGCGGATCCGCTAACGAAAGGCTTACCACCCAACGTGTTCAAGGAGCACGTAGCTGGCATGGGGTTAAGGGACAGCCTATGATCTCTGGATTAAAGAGGCCCATAAAGAATAAAGAACTGTTTCAGAATGGAGGCGTGTATTGTAGCTGTTGATTCTATCGGCAGGATATGACCGTGACGATGAAACATGCTCTATGCATTAATCTGTGATGAGACAAGTGAAACAGAAAAGAAAAGAAAAGGTAAAAGATGAGATCAAGGGGGAGATTGTTGGAATTGATCTCTGCCTCCCGCAGGCCCAACGGCCTTGGGCCCTTGATCGCGCCCTGATCGGGGGCGCCCAACCCAACATTTAGTTGGTGGGCCCCTGTCACCCTGCGCTATAAAGAGAGAGGTGGGGACCGGGGCACGTGACACGAGGTTCGTCGCGCCGCCGCACTCCCACCTACAAACCCTAGCCGATCTAATGCCAGCGCAGGCAGTGACGGGAAGACCCACCGCCGTCAAGACGTGGTGGCCGGAGATCGGACCGGCGTCCCGGGCCAGTGCCGCTACCGTCCGGAGGGACACAGGCACCTCACCCGACGCCGCTCCTCTACCACGACACCGACGCCGGCCGCCGCCTCACCACCGCCGCCCGTCGTCGCCATGGCTGCTCCGGCTCCCGCCGCTACACACGAAGGTATCTATGACTCCCCTCCTCTCTCTCTCTCAGATCCAGATTACTTGTGCCTAATTTTGATGTTGAAGTACCCGCTAGTCCTACACCTAGTCATTTCACAGTTTAACACCGGCGTGTACGCGCCTGCTGCGGAATCCGGCTGCCGGCAGCTCCAGTAAACAGTTGTGGTTTCTTCTTTCGGTTGGGTTAATATTGTTTACTAGTAAGATAGATTGAAGCTTGGTGATCGTAACAGCACAGGAACGATCATATAAACTTGGAAAAGAAAAGACACAGGCAGATGACGCGAATGATCTAACTAAAAAACAATGAAAATGGAGCCCCTAACATGCGTTGCATAGAAATAAATCAGCTTAATCTAATCGTATAGGAGTACTAGTACAAGTTGCAGATGAAGACAGAGGTCGATCGATAATCTATTCGATGCTCCGACTTGCCTTTTATTGGTCAAGGAAAATAAACTGAGGTTCAGCTCGCTGCTCGCCCAACGACCCTCGCTTAATCATGATGATATCGTCAAATGTCCCGGGCTGATCGTACGATAACTTCTGTTCCGTGCATGCACCTGCTCGATTCAAGGAGGACTTCGTGCTGGTGGTGGTGACTTCGTCGCACCTGACGACGACCACTCCTTTGCCCATGTGCCGGGTCACGTTACACGACGCCGCGCGAGTCGTGTCGCCCAGAACTGCCGAGGCACGCGCGCGTGTTGTCGTCGCGGCTCGCGGGCGACAGCGCGGGGAGGTCTACGGCCAACAAAGCTGCCGCCGCCGTGCGTCGCGCGGTTGGGTCACGCGGCTTTCAGTCAGATTCGATGCGGATCCGCCGGGACCCCGCGCGCCGGGAGCAGGAGAGGATTTCTCCCGCTTCTAGAACGACTGCCGGAGAGAGCCGTGTGGCTGCAAGCAAAAAGGGTTCGCCACCACTTCAACCGACGCACAAACCGAGCTACACGGCAGACGGCCCCAGCGATTGATTGGGCGTTGGCTGACGCAAAAGTTGAAGACCGATGCAGAACAATGGGAAGAAATGAGATTTTTTTTTAACCCGATCGATGAGATGCTAGTCTTATTTCCCGTACGTAGAGAGAGGGAAAAAAAGAATACGCACATGATGCAACACGGGTGCGTTTGGATGTGGTATGACCAACGACCAAGCTTAGCTCGTCTGAATCTTCCAGTAGCAAGAAAACAGGCTTATCCTTCAACACTAGTGTTTGGCCCTATAAACCAGAACGAACAACTTTAGCTTAGGCTCTACAAGCCATCAAGCAAGGGTAAGAAAACATGACTTTGTTCTCTAAAGTACTCGTATTAAATTTTTCCGACATCCTTTTCATACTCCTATTAGCATCTGTTTGCAGTTGCCGCTTTTTCGTTGGTACAGAAAAGTAAGCCCGCCCTTTCGTTTCCGGTCTTCTTTTGTCAATCCCGTTATAATGTCTTTATTATGTGACGCTTCTGTGCTGTCTTGATAAGATTCTGATGTTTCCATCGCTATTCCCGTGTACAAACCCTTGGATGGCAATGCTATCATTAGCTGATTGATAACTGACTGATGCCAAATTTGAAATTTTCTGATGTTAGTAAGAGTACTACTACTAGAGGGGTACCATATACTCTACCAGGGTAATGAAGGATCAACAAATGGTAGCAAGCCATGCTCGATAATATCTTGACCTAAACCGGTGAAGCCATCGTCGCCGAATTACTAGGGCTTGTTACGGCCATAAAGCCCAATTTTAGACACTTTTTACATCTCCCTTTCCTTGGGTTTGTTGGATTCCTCGGACAAGACTCATCTTGGACCACGCATGCAGTGCTGAAATCTCGTTCTGGGTTGTCGTGTGTCGTGTCGTGACTCGTGGCACACGCGCCGGGCCTTTCCGTTTGATCGTTATCCAATTGGCTGCTGTAGGACATACTTCAGATGCGCTGTTGTGGTATGTGTGGTGCCCAATGGTGACTCCACTGGCCACTGATGGCTGCTCTGCTTACTCTATGGCCTCTGGAGTGAGTGGTGTGATTAGATGCAGAGGAGGCGTCTCCAAGCCTCGAGTCAACGCCCACTCTATCGAGCTGCTTGCCTGCTTCCGCTCTCCCTTCCCAGTCCTGCTGCAGCTGCCGAGCCATCGGCAACGATGGCAAGCTCCATCTGGGAGGGCGCAGGCTGCTTGGCTCCCATGGACTGCGGCTGCAAGAGCCTGCTACTGCACACACGCACTGCGGCGGCTGGCAAGGTTCGTTCACCGTCCCTTTCTTTTGGTTGGTCATTCGTTTTGCACAGCTTCTGCCAAATTTTCTTGCCTTATTATTTTGGTTGGGGTCGATAACTCGATGCTTCTTTAATATTTTCCAGTATAGTACAGATCAATCCTATACTGGACTCCTAGAACCAAAATGGAAAAGTCGCGGAATGAAATTTCTTTTTTTTTGCTTTTTTATTTAAATATTTATACAGATCCAGATTTATATGTGATGAGCAATTGTCTTGTTCTTAAATTGGTGCTCGGTGCTCCCTTTGTCAACCGCCTTTTTGGTAGGTTTGGGGGATCGGATGATGTGCATGATTATGTTCAAGATTGCAGTCAAAATCAAGGACTAGGATACTCCAAACTTATATAAAAGGATCACCAAGACAGCAAGTGTCATGGTCGTCGCTGCAACTTGACTCTAACTTTACAAAACCAATAATTTCGATCAAAGAGATAAATTGCCATGCATGGTCGCCACAAAAGAGATAATAGAAAATAGTTGGTGTGGATCTAACTTACTGCCTAATCGCAAAACGCTTGAATGCTTAAGTACAAGGATGAGTCCCTAAATCGAAATTTATACCCTTACCACCATCCATGTTTTGATTTCTTTTTACTTCGCAAAAAAAAAAAAAAAAAATTGCCGCCTTGATCCGTCCTTGGCTCCATCTATCCTTTTCATTTACTTGTGTGTGAATTGAAGTACCACTTTTTAAAAGGCAAAAAAATATTGATTAAAAAAAGGCAAAATAATTTGAGCGTGCGCGTATTCTGTGTGTAGCAACCACAATGAGACTGAAAACGGTGGTGAAAGGAGACACGCTTTTGAAAAGTGTGGCAGGAAGGGGATCACGAGTTTCCAGAGTGGAATATAAATATAATGGAACATTTTAGGGGGGAAAAACATTCAAGCGACTGCTACATTATCAAGTGACGACTTTGTTTTTAAACTAGTACTCCTCCACAAACCATCGACCCGTCTAGTACTTGGTTTAACCAACAAACCATTAATGTGGAGTCCATGGAAACATGTGTCAAACTTCCAGAGTAGCAGCTACTCACTTCAGATGGGAGTACTTGGTTAACCAACAAACCATCCGTGTCATTTCCTTCGTTCACATGCTTGCCACTTGCCACTCCACCATAAGTACAGGGCTAGGTCCCTTGGCCTCACCTCATCACAAATACTGAGAAGGCTCCATACCACTTTCCCCACGCCAATCGCCGCCCCCAATTCCCCCCACACGTGCGAGATCCCCGAAAAGAAACCACGCCATGGCGATCGACGTTGCGGCCACCGCCGGCGTCGCCCTTGCCGTGTCCATCATCGCCCTCCATCTCCTCTCCTTCCTTGACCACTCGGGTAACGCGACAACCGCTCAGGCTCCACCCGCCCCGCTCAGCAGCGCTCTGCAGGTGTTTCTGACGTTGGCTGGAATGGAAGGGCTCGTCGCCGCCGTCGCCTTCATCTACGGCGAGATGCACCGCGCCCGAGCTGCCGTCAACAGGCGCATCTCGGAGCTCGTCACCACCATCTTGTGTGCATCAGTTGGGCTCCTCTTCTCCGTGTTGCTTCCGCAGCCAGCGGGAGGCGCGGACGACGACGACGGCGTGGCAGCTCGGGCGCTCGGTGCGGTGGCTGTCCGTGCTTTGCCTGCAGCTGCGACGGGGTCGTTCTTTTTGGGCGTGACGCTGATCTACGCGCACGTCGCCAACCGCGTTGGAGCTCGTGTTGGTGCCCGCGCCGGCGCCGCACCGGTCCCGGATAGTGCTGGGACTCGGGCCGTGCCCGGGCCGGCACGGCACGGGCCCGTCGTGCTTCGGGCCGTTTCGTGCCGTGCCGTGTTGGCCCGTCGGGCCGCATCGGGCCGTGCCGGTCGGCCCAACATTGTAAAAATGCGGCCCGGGCACGGCATGCGGCACGGCGGGCCGTCATCGGGCCGTGCCAAGCCCGGGCACGGCCCGGTTTCAGTGAAAGCTTCCAAGAATACGTTTTCAGCAAGAGAATGCGTATTTTTATTGTTTAAATCGATTCTTTTTATAGTGTTACATGGATAAAAAAAATTCAAAACTTCCACCAAAATTACACTAGATTAGGACAGCCCTATTACAAGTGTATATCAAATTTGAGTTCTAAAATCAACATAGTTTGTGTGTATATCAAAAAAACAAAGGAAATGTGAGTTTTTGCATTTTTTAATCTCCAAAAATATACTGAATTTTGAACTCAAATTTGGTGTGGAGTCGTTACAAGTCAACACCAACCTCTACAATTTTTGGGGAATTTTTTTAACAATATTTGTATGAATGTGTGTTCAAAATTTACTAAACGATATAGAAGTTCTAAGCTTTTGAGACAAACGAGGAGCAATTCGAACTTACATCAGTGTAAGTGCTTCAAAAAAATTTATACAAAATTCCTATGTGTAAAGATGTATAAGTTGTACATCCACACAAAAAATGACTTAAAACTTCATATTTTTTGAAGATCTACAAAATGATGAAGAAAATGTTGAATAGTGACCATTAATGACTTGACTGATTAGTAGAAAATTGAACTATAAAAGTTTGTATACAAACATTCCACATGATATAGATGATTTTTTAAAGATTATAGAAAAAAGAATCATCAAATTTGGACCACATATGCAAAATCTAAACAAGTTTGTATTTTGACATATGAATCAAAATAACAAAAAGAGCGTTGGCTAAAGAACTTGACAAGAACACATTATCGGGCCAAATTCGGGCTGCCGGGCCACAACCGGGCCGTGCCGGCCCGAGCACGGCCCATTGAGCAGTGTCGTGCCGTGCCGCCCGATGTACCAAAAACGCGGCACGGCACGGCCCGTCACCTCGGGCCGGGCCGGCACGGCACGAAAACACTTCGGGCCGGGCCGGGCCACGTGCCGTGCCAAACGTTCGGGCCGCGGCCCACCCGCATTTGGCCCGGCCCAAGTCCCAGGACTAGTCCCGGAGCCTGCCATGAACCTCCTCTCCAAGATAACGCTCGGAGCAGCAGCTGCGGTCGTGAGCCTGATGGCCATGGCGCTCAACACGAACTAATCATGTGAGTAAACTCGAATTCCCCTCAAGCTCAAGGAGGGCCGGCCGCTATCGCGTGTCTTCCTCCCTGTCCCCATCCCACCTCGCGGTGCCACGGCTTGATTTCTTAGTAGGCGTCGTCGTACTCGTCCCTGTTCCCTCTTCTCCGCTTCCTTCCCCGTCTTTCTGCGTGGTCACCTTCTCCCCACCGGCACCTAAGCTCGCCGAACGCGTGCTAGCACCGCCGGCATCACCGCGCCGCGCTCCGTCCACTAGTAGCAGGTCCAGCACCACCGACCACCGGAGGTGACGGCGCGCTACATATCTTGTTGGTGGTGCGCGAGCAGTCAGTTATCTGTTGAAGAGCGCCGGAGCACGGTCGCTTGCTGGCGGTTAGCGACATCCTGCTTCTTCAAGTTCAAATTGGTATCTTCAAGAATTTGTCACCTGTTAGGAGGCATCGCATGATTGCACAGAGGCACTGCCGTTAGTAATCGGCTAATCATGATTGTCAGCTCTTTATTTCTCTCTCACGGGAGGTATAGGGTTTTACCTAACAACTGTTTTGAGTCTGGACAGTCGATTTGTTTATGCCCTTTTTCGCAAAATGTTCAGTACATTTTGTTGCAGACAACAGATAAGTACTGAATTTTGGGCAATCCTGTCTATTTCAGATGTAGAACAGACGGGCACAGGTGGCCGGGACACTACAAATTACAACGTTCATTGTCGGGACATCCTCGCATTGGCCTATGCTGAGCATATTTTAAGTACATTACCGGAATGAAAAATTTCACATGTAATTATGAAATGAATGTTGTAATTAACGAACTTTGGTCGTGTGCTGGCTACTTGTGACTGTAAAGTGTGTAGTCTGGGATTCTGCTTTTAGGAATATGTGACTTTGGATGATCTATCAACATTTGGTACAGATTATACTGGAATGCATTGTTCATTTGGATGATGGCAGGGAAAGATGTTGATTTGTGTCTTTTGTTGTACTGTTATGCCTGTGCATTGCTGAAAAATTTTAGAGCCAAACTTAATTGCTCATAGCTGATTTTACTAATCTTAGGTGCTTTTGTGCTGGCAGAACTTTTCATTTACAGGTTGACACTGGGGCTTCCGGCAGAACTTGAAGAGTCACGGGTATGGAGGAGCTAATATAGGTTATGGCTCGTCTGCATTTGGGCATTACATTTTTTTTCCCCTTCCTTTGGCCTCTTTTGTTGGTTCTTGTTATATTTGTTGTTTCCCCCATTTGAAACATTTGTGTAAGACTTTTCGTAGCTTCTGTTGAACCCGGGGCCTAATACAAACCCCTTTGCTCTTAAAATGATTTGCTTACACACTGATAATTTACTATTGTGTCCATCTCATGCAGGTAGTGATCAAGGCCTAAGAATGTTACTTCGACTCCATCTTGATCATATCACAACATTGCAATAAGATAAACCTATACACAAAGTAAGTCCCTGATCGACAGCTTAGGTTTATTTCTTGAATGTAAGAAATTATTAGCATTGATCTAGTGTCATCTTTTCTTGATATTCCAAATTTGAGTATTTCTATTGCAATCTGATTGTGACAATTTTTGTGACATTGGTGATGGTTATTTTGAATTGTGATGTTATGCACTCTCCTCATTTTTGTTGATGTCCTATTGATCATACACCCGAGGAAGTTATGGCTTTTTCCGTTTGCGTGCTTCAATTTTATTTCCTTTGAAATTGCAGGCCGCTAATTATTTTGTCAATATTCCTATGATGCCTGTTGCGTTCTTCTGTAAGGCATGCATTTTTCCTAGCTTCTATCAAACTGGGGTTGATTCATATCCCCGTTCATCTGTAAGAATTTCTCTTGTCATCTATTTTCATTTTTCTTTGTAGAGGTAGCAATCGAGGTCAAATCATAAACTACATTTTAATCATATCACAGCTGAGAAGTAACACATGATTCCACTTGGTTCTGCCTCTAAACTAATCTCTAGTAAGATCACGAGAGACTTGTAAAAAGGAACATTCTGGCATCTATTATTTCTTTATATATGGCCTTCTAATTGGAGGTACTCTCTTTTTATTTTGTTGATGACCCTATTGATCTGCTCATCATGGTATTATTTCGCTTCCTTAGACTGCCAAGGTGGGCTCATAATAATGCAGCACGCGAGGTTTCTTTGTTTACGTACCCTTCACACAACTGGTGCTCTACGAGCCCAGCACCAGCTGAAAGTTTCACTCCAGCGTATTGTACCCTTTCGTTCCATTCTCTCTCCTCTTTAGCACCGACTAGAAACTAAAGCTGCTGCTGCCCTAAGCATGACATACGAATCCAATAGTTTCATGCTCATCATTGTATTCAGAAGGAGAATTGATGCTTCTCTGACATCTAATTTTCCCTGTCATGTGGAAGTTAGTTTTAATGCAAATGCTTAGGAGTGAAGTTGAATGATTTAGGATGTGTGATTTTGGAACTAGTAGTGTGTGTCAGTTTTGTGAAGTAGAATGTAAACCGGCCTGTTTATTTAACTTGCCATTGTTTTTCTTTTTTATTGATGCAAGAAGCGCATTGTAAACAGCATCTCGTTGCTGGTTGTAGAGTAAGTAGTGCAGTTTGCTGGCTGATAGAAAAGCAAAGTGATCGACCAGCACTAACAACAGTTACAGTGAAGTTCACTGCCAAAGTGCCAATAACCTAATACTGTATCATTGAAAATCGTAGAGCTTTTATCATAAAAACCACACCTGCGAATGCATAACCATCTAGACATCTGGCATGGTTCAGAGTTAAGATCTGAGCACCATGCATATGCGTGTCTGTGCAGTGGATGCCTAGAAATGATTATCTGACCCTGTCCCTAGTCATGCACACATGCAGTTAAGAAAATCTGCAATGGTGTCTAACTATTAATTATATGATCGTAGCTTTGTTACAGGACACATCCTAACTAATCTTATTTCTAAAGGGCATACAGTTGCTACAGGGATCATGTCATGCTTATTAAAACTCTATAAGCTACATGACCTTAAGGTTTTTATCATCAACGGGCCTATACATTTTTTATGAAGTGGTATAGTGTAGCATCAGCACATGCATCAGATTTGCAAATCATGCTTGTAGTAACATCAGTTGGATTTGCTTCCATGTTTCCTTTTCTTACATATTATTACTTATTTCTCTCTCTCATCAGGTTTATAAAAGTTAAATATTTAGTGAGTCGATCTGCTCTGCTACTTAACCGCATATTACTGAAATTAATTGCTGCATATTTGAAACTGATGTCTACAACAGCTACTCTAATAGCTCTAATTTTCTCTTGCATTGTATTAGTCAGCGATGGCACACTCGCTGTTGTTCCTATAACCAAACCAATTATGGACAAAGCTATTGAGAAGGTATAAGTGCTTATGACAAATCTCATGCTTTTGATAATCCTTTGTAGCAGTACGCATGATCTCAGTTGTGCTGGCAAATTTGTTAAATGTGCAAGTGGCTAATCTAACTTGTAGGAAAAAAAATGGCAGGATTATGATAGTACATTAGAATCATTCCCCTTTTCCAGTTTGCTTGTTCATGTTTTGGTTTGAGAAAAATGTCAGAAAGAAGTTGTTTTTGTTTGACGATATGCAATCCTACTAAGTTAGCCATTACCTGAAACATCTGAACGTGCAAATAATATGTGATCTCATGCTCTTATCTTGCTTTTGATAGGCAAAAATGGAAGCCATAGTGGACCTGCAGAAGGAGGACAAGTACCAAAGATATCTGCAAAAGTTGCTGCTCGCGATTTACTGTAAAAAACTTTCTTCAAAATGTCGGCCTTGTGCCAGCAGTTCTGAATAGAAGCTTCAAAGCCATTGTTGATGCACTGGTACATGAACTTGAGTTGTGCGACTGACCTGCATTTACTGGTCAGTGATGAATTTAATCCTTTTGATATTTTGCTTATTGGATGTGATTCTATTTTCGCTAATTGTGATGAGAGGGCTGTTTGTTCTTCACTGGATTTTTTTTTTTTGAGCACATGTTCTTCACTGGATGAATGCGTCACGTGGATTCCTTTTAAATGGATGATTGTGTAACTGGTCCTGACCTACACAAAAGTTTAGCCTGCGTTGGATCAGGTCCCCTTGAAAAATTAGCCTGCTGTGGATCAGGCCCACGTGAAATTTGTCTGCCAATGTTCTTGCCAACATGAAAAATTAGCCCGTTAGTGAGGTCCATAAAGAATTAGGCTGTAAGCCTGTAATATATACATGCATGGCTGGCATGTCTGAAATCAAATGGGCCTGCAACTGGGTTTAGCTCCCAATATATTGGTCACTCTATGGGTCTTATCGGGAAGCTACCTGTTGCCAGGTCAATTTTCTATTCTGGGCTTTTTAAATATAATATTTTATTAATAACTCTAGGTAATTAAGGGGGTGTTCGTTGTTTTAGCATTTAGCATTTAGACCTGTCACATCAAAGAGAATCTTATTATTTAAAAGTACTAAATAAAATTTAATGACAAATTTTTTTTACAGATAGGTACATCTTTACGAGACGAATCTAACGAGCCTAATTAATCTATATTTTGTTACAGTGCTGCTACAGTAATGCTACAGTAACCAGCGTCTAATCACGGCTTACCTACCCTCGTTAGATTCGTCTCGTAATTTAGACCAGGGGTTCTGCAGTTAGTTTTGTAATTAAACTTTATTTAATACTCTTAAATGACAAGATTCTTACCTTTAAATTTTAGACCCCATGCAACGAACATCCCCTAAATTTTCGCTCTATATCCCCTTTTATCACTCCGGGCCACATGATATGACCAATGAACAGGGGCGAAGCCTATGGGACTCCGGTCATGGCAAGTGTGACTATATTCGTTGGTCAGTCCAAATAGTCTAGAACTAGTATGATCCGGCGCGCTTCGCGCGCCGCTTGTCTAATGCCGCGCCACATGGAGTCGTTAAGAGGCTTATTCATTTTTACTGATGTGACCTAAAGCATACAAAGACAATTTGATTTGGGATACATGACAATCAAAAGTTTTGTGTAGCCCTTCACGGTAGGAAAGGCAGTCTGTATCTGCAATGGCAGAAAACTGTACATATTATCTCACTAAAAACAACAATTACAAGAGCAAAGTATTGCTAGCTAAAAAAATTCTGCTGAAACATAAAAAACTCATATACAAATACACTATCTTAGTCCTAGTTAACTTTATGCAAAGAACAATGATTTCTACTTACGTGAAGCAAGCTTATGCAGAGAACCACAATTTTACACGTCTATTGCAAAATAGCTATTAGCATAAAAGTAGGAAGGCTTGGCAACCTCAGTAGATAGCTTTCACACTCACAACCATGACACTAACAAAAGCTTGACGAATCCAACCATCACACAAAAGGAAATTAAGGAGATGGCATATGCGGTGTCATCAGGTTGGCCCACGCACATGACCATGGTGAATGAATCATGAGCGAGCACTGTTAGTCCAACACTTTGCAAGTAGTATAACATTTACAACATAAAGAGTTCGTAACAGCATAGCTACAAAATGGCCAACGGACATTGATCAGTAGCCCAGCACTCTGGCCTTGAAAGGAGCATGAAGCAACCAAGCTTTTCACAGCAAACGAAGCTGCAGACATAAGCATCTGAAAGTTTAGAGACAGACACTATTAGGAACACATCGTGTAAACTAACCAACTATGCATAGGTGATTACGGATTATGAAATAAGAAGGAAATTATAGCATGAATTTAGGCCTCCCTATATTTGGCACCTGATCTTCGATCCATCACAGCAGCCTTGCCCAACCCAACAGTGACTATATTGGGGTCTGTAAGCCGGGAAAGCGGAAATCTTTTAGACTAAGATATCCACATGACTGTTTTTAACCAGCAAAGTGTCCATTAAGTCATAAGCAAACTAATAAAACTCACAAAGAGGAGCCATTGTTACCCACCGGCATGTTTCCTGGAGAGCTATCTGAGGTAGCTCCGGTTCTCTAACATCGACAATGCATAGTTTACATGAAAAATGCCACAAGGGAACAGAACCAGGTCGGCTGTAATGAACATATATTAAAGAAAAAAGACACTCCATATCCATTCTTCCAACGGTACCACTCGATGCCAATTGCAATTTTAGAAGATCCAAACAAACACTGGTATATGAACTGAAAAATTGATATAACATCAATGCAGAATCAAACTAACACACTCCTTTGTGAGATCCAGCTTTGAAAACAATACTTATGGGTAATGGAAAAGTGTATCTGGAACTATGCCTTTTTGAAAGGCCAGATGAAAGCAAGACTGTTTTTAAACATATGAATAAATGAATAAACATACTTGACTATGGTGCATTGAGAAAATAGGGATAGTTAATTCACCATAAGAACATTGCAATTACTATAGAAGAAACTTGAGAGGTTTTATGCATGGGAGGCTTGCAAAAATATGCTAACATGTTGAATAGAATTACCATTTTTTATAAGCTGGAATGTAAATAAGTGATGACATCTGGAAAAAAAGAAAAAACCCCTCGCAAAATAGGGGGCTTGTTTTCTTCATAGCCTTTATTATGCAAATACAAATCCAATCTCATTTTTTATTACAAACATGTGAAGAAATAGTCAAATAGCACATTATATACTGATGAGATTCAGACTAACAGAATATCCAAAATTCATATAAGAGACATCAATTTACAAGAATATATCTAAATTCTTGGGACAAAAACTTGCAAAGGATCCATCAGTTTTAGATGACACAAGACTATATGACAAGACAATCAAGAAGAATGGATTATAGATGCTTGTTCAATGCACATCTGACATTCCCACATTTAGCACCGAATGCCTGACATTTGAGCATAAAAAATTCTAAATTATTTCAGAGAAAACGATATCAATATTCCTGTCTAACCAGTGAACGTTTTGACCAATAACATGCTAGGAGCCACGAAAAGTAAAAACTGACATGAAGCAACAATGAATATGGACATTATCAACTGAATCATGAATCAAAAGTTAAAGAAACAGCATAGGTTTCACAAGTTTTTAAGCCATTGGGCCTTTCAACGTGCAGCTTGTGTGATTGATAAAGTGGCAAAAAAGTATGATTGCAATTGCTATATGAGCGCACTCAGTTTTATTTGCAGCTTTTCTTTTTTGACAGTAAACATATAAATTACATAGATCGGTCAAGAGACATGATGCTTTCTTTTTTTGAGTCACTGAAAACAGAAACTTAGCTCCACTGCAGGTCTACACTTATCAGAATTTGCATCACTGAACTAAGAGAAAACTGGCTTAGATGCAATTGAAGATTTTGATATTTTTTCATGACATTAAACAATAACTGTAAAGCAACTTTTTAATCACAAACCTAGTAATATACCTTACGGAGTTACGGTTCATAAAGAATTCAAAACTGCAGTCAATGATTATTGGCAGAAGAAATTGTATTAAGTGTATCCACCATATATCAGTTAAATATACCTGTCACACAACACGTGTGTTAACACTAAATATTGCTGCGCCTGTGACAGGTTTCTTGTGCGGGCAACATTTTCCTAGCTCTACAATGTCAAAAAATTCATATGAATAATTGAACACCATGGATTACCACAGACAAGAAAGAAAATAATCTCAATATGGGAAAAAGAATCACACGTCTGTTTGGAATTTGACTTAAACAACAACCATAATGTTTTGGGACAGTAAAACCTATAAAAAACCCAACAGTTTTCAATACAGAAGAACATGTTACAGGATGATCATGAAGGATGGCAGTTTGTTCCATGTGCATCTGATTCTCCCATAGTTACCATAGAAAGAACATGTAATATCTTAGCATTTCAGCAATGACAGTTCTAAATTATTTCAGAGGAAATCGTACCTTTTTAGTTCTGTCAAATCATGAATCAGTTATTCTCAAAAAAAAAATCATGAATCAGTTAGGGTCTTTTGGGAGTCATCAATGATTCACTAGATATGGTCACCTGAACTGTAGATATCATGCAGCATGTAACTGGAAGCACAGTTTGGGAAGCAAGATGCACATCCTCTTCAGTCGCTTGAAAGCGTCTCTCTCAACCTGTAACTCATTATATGTCTTGATCCAGTCAATTAAGATAAACAAATCAAATAATTGTTTAGCACATATGAAGAATAGAATCTTTGAAAAAACCAATGCCAGGATCATGCACATAGGACACTTACACATGATGTAGACCTAGCACTGCCCACATGAAACCCTTGATGCAAGAAGCACACAGACTGGAAAAGCAACATAGAAGGAACCATGTTTAGGCAAAAGCAAAGAAAAAAAAACAAAAGGACTCAGAGAAAGCTCGAACCAAAACACTAACCTCAGATGAAAGAACAATCCTCAGAGGATGAGTCTCTCAACCTTGTGACACCAGTATTTAGTGAAGGAAGTTAAAGAAACAAAATAGTAAGTTATCACTTTTCGTGCAAAAAAATGATATTACATTGAATAGTGGTAAGTAGAGCAGGTTGTGTCTTGTTTTGCAAAGTGCATGGGCTATTGAAAAAATAGATCTACTAAACAATTTAAATGCTATAAATAAGCATTAGGACACATTAAACCAGACAAAGGAGTAAGGAGCAATTTATATTGTACTTGTGCCTACATACATTCTGCACAACATTTGCACCTTAAATGTCCTACCAATCTCAATTCAAATGTCACCTGCTAAAAAATGTAATTACCACCTCTTGACGAGGGAAGCTGTAAAACCATAAGCACTAACCCCATGGAGCTCATATATCAAACAAGCAATCAATCGAATGATAGGAAAAATGAGCAAGAAATAAAAAGGTGGGATGAGCAATCACCTTGACAAACAAATAATGAGAGAAAACCTATCATAAGCACCAAAGATCCAGATTTTCTCAAGCTTGAAAATTATATGTGCAGATCATGGCAATCCATCAACCTCCTGCAATTGTAATATCAATGACATGGTGGTTACATACATCATGCATAACATCTGTGACAATCTGAAGGACGCAAGGCAGCCAGGCATGTAAAGTAACTAAATATTATGACAATAAAAAAGAACAATAATACTTTCCATTTGTTAAAAAGGAACATATCACAGGAAAAAAGAAGATATGTAAGGTCTAACAAGCCATTAACTGCACCCTATATGCTACAACTACTATCGTTGAAACTCTGAATTTATTGATAGCTTATCCCACAAAAATGCTGTTGCAGTTAATAAGCAATCTGCACCTAATTCTCAATAAGATGCAACTATGCTGATATCCATATCTAGAGGAAGAAACCTGGGACAGTACATAAGCAGGCAAACCAGTCGAGGTTGCTCCTCAGCAGCAAAAGCAACTACCTGTCCCATAACTCTGGGCGCGCCGAGAAGACAGGGCGCAGTCACGGCAAGGCGGACTGCACCGGGGAAGCTGCAGCTGCGTGCAAGGTAAGCAGATGGCATGTCTTGAGGCCGTTTCTCGTCCCTATAGGCATTTTTCCCGTCGCTGCAAGCATTGTGAGCCATGGTGCCGCACCAAAATGCTCCAGGAGCTCACCCTCCTCCCAAACCCCAATTAAAACTGAAGGTTTATCAAGAATAAGATCTGAAATGCACCAAAAGAACAAGACTGATGAACCAACGTATGAAGACATTATCAGCACCCTCTTCCCAATATTACGGAGATGAAATTGGCAAGAAAAGAAGCATGTGCCGGGCAGGCATCATGAACGGAAGGGAAGTAGGTTATGCCACCCATGGCTGCACGGCTGAGGGGACCGCCATCGCCCCTGCCCCCACGGCGTTGGAGGCCGCCGTCGCCCCATCCTCCAAAGCGGAGGAGGCCACCGTCGCCCCTGTTCTGACGGCGAGGGGACGCCGTCGCCCCTACCGCGAGGCCTGATTTGGTGGAGAGGAGGCAGCGCTAGGGCAGAAAGAGGAAGAGAGCTGGAGCAGAGGGAGGGAAGCGTGGAGAGGAGCCAGGATGCGGCGAGGGGCGCGCGGCGACTCGTCCATGGTAGCATTCTCCTGCTGCTTGGCCGTGGAGGGGTGGGACGACGGTGCGGGGGAGACGAAGAGACCGAGGGAGGGAGGGGAAAAGGAGATCGTCGGTGCAGTTAAGGCTCCCAACCACTTTCGTACTGCTGTAAACCGGCAAGCCAAGGAGAAAAAGGCGCATTGGCGATCCGTATAAAAAATAAATTGTTACCGCAGCACGGTAAAACCCAGATCACGTACTCGCTCCGGATCAAAATCACACGGCGTAGAACTTTAAATGCCTGTGAGCGCGGCTACGCGGGGCTGACTAGAGAAGAAAATGACAAGATAGCCATAGAGCAAAACTTAAGTTGTCGTAGCAGTCCAAGTCGTAGCTGTTAATAAAATATTAAGTTAAAAGGGATTGGAATAAAAAAACTCCTGTTGCCTTTTCTTATAGACTCGGTCCCACGATCGATGGAAAACTTGCACTTTCTTTTCGGCCTCTTCCTCTTTTTTTTCGTTTTTCTTTTTTGCAGATCCTGTCCACGGCAGAAAATTTTTATGCCACCGTGACTCGATTCTGTTGGTTGCCGCCTGTTTAGAACAGCGAACAGACCGGCACAGATTTGCGTCGATAGGCAGTAAGTAATGTGCGTGTCGTTGCTCAGGCATACTGTCTGATCCTGTTCGTCGCACGTGTCATGTGTCACGTACTATTTCAAGCGACGATGCAGGACTCGCCTCTCATGTCCCGGTCGTCAGGATTTTGATCAGTCGATGCGACCGACCGTCCCATTGGAAGCCCGTAGCCTTTCCAGGATGTAAAGGGGTTTCGGTCGGCCACTACATATCGAGATACTGGTAATCTGCGCCTAAATTTCAAGTGCGATCCTGTCGTAATCTACTCCCATGTCCCTGGGCCCTGTCCTCTTCTTTTCTCGGTAGAACTCAACCGCGACTTTGCCATGTCGTTCTTGAAGTGGTCCGGGTCCGGCATGCGATGGTTACGAGCTCAGCCGCGGCACGTACCATCTCCATCGTCCGAGCGAATCCGGGACAGTGAGTCAAGCCGACACGATCCGTATGAAGATCTTATGTAAGGAGTTCAAGCAGCATAAGCATAATCTTAGAAGATTCATGCGGTTTGGCCCGATCTGCTGTCCCAAGAAGATGGATACGCTGGTCGAGCCCGCGCGCGGGGCCAGTATGTATTCCAGTCCATCTTCCGTCCCCATTCAAACTGCAGCCCCGTGCATAGATTCGACGTCCAAATATTTTGGGTGCTAAGTAGACAACACACGCACTAAACAAATAATTGGCAAGGCGCCAAGCCTGGTTACCATCCGAGAATACTTCAACAAAATTTAGTTTTGGACGAATCAACGCACACAGAAAACGGCGCCAGCATCGATCGACCCATTTCCCCGCGCGCCATACCAGTAATCGATGTGGTCGTGTCCGTTTGTTGGTGTGTCAACGCATTCCCTGAAGTCGTTGCGAACAGTCGCTGACACTAGCTGCACTAACACGTCTGGAAATTGTGCCGCGCGACGCGCACGGAACCGATAGATACACGCATCTGCGCATCTTCCCTGGCCCCGGCACTGTAAGCAAGTCTATAAATCTAGCGAGCAACGACACAGATTGCCAGTCACAACAACACAACAAAGCGGCTGTTCAGTTGATCGCCGTGACGATGGAACGCCTTACTCCGAGGATCATCGTCCTGGCTCTCGGCGCCGGAGCGCTAGGCGGACCCGACGCGCTGCGCGTCCTCCTCGACTTCGCCGGGCAGAGCCCCGTCGTCGACATCGGCATCTGCCTCTTCGTTATCGCCATGGCCACCACTCAGCTTCTCGGCGTCGTGATGCTGGCGCGCTTCGTCCGGAAGGCGCGCGTTCAAGCCGGCGCGGGCGGTGGGGCAGCGCCGCGTGCGTCGGTCACGGACTGCCTCGCTAAGATGACCCTGATGGTGTCCGTGGGCGTCGCCATTGTCGTCACATGTTGCCTCGTCGTCGTGTCCGGCGGCCTGAGCTCGTTCCGCCTCGTGTTCGACGAGTTCGCCGGGAAGAGCAAGAGCTCCGTCGTTGCCGTCCATGTCGTCACCGGCGCCGCCGGCTACCTCACCTGCACCAAGTCTCCGCTCCGCGTCATCCGCGACGCGGGTAATGCTGAAGCCGCGGAGCGCCTCAGCTTGTGCGTCGTCGCCGGCGGCCTCCTCCTCGTCATCCCTTCCATCGCGCACGACGCACTGCGCCTCTTTCCCGACTGCGACAACACGTTCTTGGGCATCGCCATCCTCACCGTCATCGGCATCACGCTCTTCGCTTGCTTCTCCCGTTGGCGTTGGGCGTGTAATGCCGCCGCCCCTGTACGCGCCACGGAAGCTGGGCGCGTCGGCAATCTGACTCGGGTGAGGAGGCTCCTGGCCCTGGCCGTCCTCTGCTTCGTCCTCGCCTGCGTCCTGTCCGCGACACCACCGTACGCGTATGCCTCGCCAGGGCGCTAGTCGTACAGCACGCATGCTCTGCTTGATGCCTGTGTCGTCGTGCATGCGCCTGCGGAAATTGGGAAGTCCGGTGTAGTAAACAGTAGCGTAAAAGTTTGACTTCCGGTATAGTAGTGCACTAGTGCTCCTGCAGCTTGTCTGTGCAGTCATTTTGATGTAGATTTGGCACCTATTTGGGGGAGATTGTGAACGGTGATATGAACTCTCAGAATTGCCGGTTTGTGGTGGTCTCGTAGAATGAATGTCAGTGGAAGGAACTTGGGTGATACCGTTCACAGTTAGTTTGTACAGATGGGGTTAAAGGACGTCCTTGTTTGTATCTATATATATACATAGCTAAATGATGTACTACCATTCTTCACACGAACCATTGAAGTGGTAAAGCCAAGAGTATCATGAAGCATTTCTGTTCACTGAGCCTCTTGAATTTTTCTTTTCTTTTTACCGCTTTCGGATAGGCATCAGCTCCAGTTCATCGCAGAGTCAAAAAAATCCGATCCGGATATTCCTCCTCTTAGGATCAGAACCGATTGGAGTATGTATTATCCCCACGGATGAAAGTCATCAGAACACCCTCCCTCGTGCGCTATCGACTGGCTCATCATCTTCCTACGCAACGGAATCTGTTTCACCTTGATGGTACCAATGTGCACGTATTAGGCACGGATCCTTTTCTTCCTTTCCCTTTCCCTTTCCCTTGTATATACGGTCGACAAAACAAATGATAGTGCTGTCGGGTACGCCACCGTGTCGGGAAGGCGTGGCCGCGGGACCAACAGAGCCACGTACGCGAGCCGTCCTCAAGTGCGGCTCACGGGCCACCACCTGGTGCAGGCGTGCAGAGAGTGAGTGCAGAGAGAACGGGACAAGCTGACAAGTGAGCAGCCGCCGCCACGGACCACACCGGCCGTCGGCCGATCGAGCAGCCAAGCCTGAGCTGAGCAGAAACGCATCGGGCCACCGGCAGGCTGGGGCGGCCAGCGAGGCAGCGACTGGCCGCTCCTCGCTACCGTCGATCTTGTGAATGGAATCATGCGTGAGCTAGAGGCTTAAGTGAAAACCTGAAGATAAGTACAGAGCAAAATAGAGTCAATTCTCTGATGATCGAGGTGAACAAAAATGTACACGGATTGACGTCAATTCGACCAATCCGTGTCTGACCTAGATTCTCGAATCTCGATCTGTCCTGCCGCCTACTTTCCCTGGTTGTTGGTGGGGCCGTCAGAGTAGCCTCCTTTTGACCGGCGGCTCCAACTTGATAGAGTAATCCGACGATGAGCCACATGTCGGATGGTGTCGTGTACCAATAGCGTCTAGTCTAGGTATAGTTGTCATCTGTCAACGTCAACTAGATCTCCGGAATTTTCCGTTTTCTTTCTTTTTCTTCGCGTCACTCGCGATGGGGGCAGCGCGTGCTGTTTTGCAGCTGCCTCCTTGGTTTTGGAAGCAGAACTTCGTGTGGATCGCATATCCCTCGGACCTGGCATGCACAAAAACTTCTGCGCATCTCAAAATAGAAGAAAAAGGAAAAAAAAAAGAGAGGAGCATCTCGTTTGGTGGTGACGAACTGGTGATCTACAAGCAAATTTGCCTCGAGGCAATTTCGTTTTTCTGGGTGGTCACATCACAAGAAACCTTTGCTTGACAACACTTCGAAATTCCATCCGGTGGGCCTACCGCGCTTTGTAGCCTTGTTCATACTGCCCACTTCCATCCAACTCAACCGTCGTCATACCTAATCCAAGAGCACTTACTTGCCTATGGATGCATGTTCTTTTATCTTTAATTCATCAAACTTCCCTACTTCTGTGTCACTGTCTATTACCACCAAATAAAATGATGAAAAGCGTGACGTCCATCCTCGGAACAAACATGCATGGATAATCATTGTTAACTTGGGAATGGGACATAAGATAATGCATGAGCATGGAACCCGTCCCTTTTACTCTCGCACTCTGCGCAAAAAAAGAAACGCGCAAGGAAAGTTGATGCGAAACGGGCGGACGTATATGATCTTTCTACACTTCCACTTTCTCTGGCTTATCTTGAAGCTTCCAGTAGTAGAGTAGCACAGAACAGGCGATCTCTCATGCCCCTATTATATTAGTACAATCTGTTTGCAACAGTTTTTTTTTCTTAGTCTAGTTTGTTTGTTATCACTGTTGATGTATAAGCCGGCCCGTCATTTCCGGCGTTCAGTTTTTGAAGTTCATCATTTTCCAATCCTGATTATTGTATTTTCATTTGTGTGATCTTGTCTCAGATTCACGTCTCCGTGTCCCTCACAAGTGTACGCTCCATGCTCGTGGCATGACCGGGGGGCTAAATATATAAGAGAGAAAGTGAGACATAGAGAGAAAGGGATCATTGACCAGCATGCGCAACAGACAAGGGGTGGAAACTGGAAAGCTTTCTTTGAGTCGTGCCATGTCGTATTCACCTTTTTTATCCAGCTATGTTTAGCTAAAGAGATCAAACTTTGGTTTCATTATGGTCAAATTTGCAAGAAGCATATCCGACTGAATGGGATTAGACAGTTGAATAGAAGTAGTCTTACAGCTCGCCAGTTCTCCATTGCCATTTAACAAAGCCCGTATAAATTTTTCATCCTTTCTGACCAGTTAACAGAGCTGATACAATTCGATGTAGAAACGCTCCGAGGAACCCTAGCTCTCACTAGTAATCGTCAAACATTGTGATGAATTTTGCTAATAATCACACTCTTCAAGACAAAAACATTTGTTAATTAGAAATAAAAAGACAAGCAGAGAGAGAGAGAGAGAGAGAGAGAGAGAGAGAGAGAGAGAGAGACGAGATGAAGAGCGAGAGCTACAAACACATGGAGACAAAGAGATGGGGAGCTGGGAGGTGGGAATGAGGGCACATAGAGAAAAAAGAGAGGAGTAGCTATCAGTCTGACTTGACTTGCAAATCCAATGCAATTCGATCTATTTCTTTTTTTTTTTGCGGGCAAATTCGATCTATTTTCATTCTCTCTCCGGTCACCAATGACACGGTTTTGGACTTCTAAACATGTTCTGCCTATGATTTTAGGTGTGGCCGAGATCAGGTTGCAAAACTTGTATCAGTATCACTCGATCATGGAGCATTAAGTATGGCAGAATTGGATTCTCATGTCAAGGTTGTTTTCTATCCCTGACGAGGCCGGGGCAGAGAGATTAGAGATGATGACCTGTTTGTGATATTTATCATCATTTCGTCCAATCATATTTGCCTACAAACTCAGTTACTCAGACAAAAAGATGATTATCATTATAGTCCACTCTGAGTTTCCTCTTAACAAAATATAGCCCACTGAGTGGGGGGATAGAGAGAGAGAGAGAGAGAGCGCGCGGGCGAGGACAGGAAGGGCCTGTACTTTTGACGAACGCGCACAACACGACCAAACTCTTGTCTGGCCGTCCTGTCTATAAATAGCCCCGACGCCACCACCATTTCCGCACTCCACCAAGCTCTCCCAAGCAAGCAAAGATCGAGGAACCATGGACCGAGCAGCTTCGCCGGCCATCGCCTTCAACGGGCTCTGCGTCGGGATCAGCACCGCCGCCTTTTTCTCCTCCCTCGAACAGTCGAGGCCGGGTGCCATCGACAGCGATCAAGCTGCACAACACATCGCCTCTGTTTTGGTTGCCGCCTTCTTCACCTCCGTCACGTGCATCTACATCCACCTCCGCAACGGCGGCGGCGACCGGCGGATCCGGGAGGTGATGTTCTTCATCATATGCGCCTCCATCGCCCTCCTCGAAGATTTCTCTTCCATTCAGCAGCCAGGTCCCATGGACGGCGTCCAAGCTCCACTACTTTCCGTGGCCGCCGTTCAATTTTTGCCGCCTGCTGCGGCGGCGACGTTCTTCCTAGCCATGGTGCTCGTGTATGTATACTTACACGACGCCGCTGGGAACGAGCAGAACCCGGAGGTTGTGGCGTTACACAACAAGATTACGCTGGCAGCAACCGTCGTCACGGCCGTGCTTAGCTTAATCGCCTCAACCACCATGTGAATTGACTAGAGCGTACATATATACTTCCACATTTTACTGATGTAGTAACTGTTAACTTCAACTGTGGGTCCTTTGGCCGGGGGGGGGGGGGGGGGGGGGGGGGGGGCGTTGATGGGTTGGTGTTCATTTCGCATTATGTAAGCAAATTGTGATTTTTTTTCCAGTGTCGATAACGCTATGTTCACTAAGAAAGATCCAGTTTTGTGTCCTATATCTGATGGATGTGATGTTGGTAGGAACGTTATCTTGTTGTGGAAGTGCTGCAAAATGTTCAAACTTTTCTGAACAAAAGAAGAATATTAGAATGTTTAGTCCTACGATTGCTTGGATATTTGTGCGTCGCCACCGTCTTCTTCGACTCCGGCGATGCCCCGGCGACCTTTTGTCGGTGCCACGGGGATTCGGCCGTGTGTGTGGCGGTGGCCGGAGGGGGCGGGAGGCGATAGCAGACCGTCGGAGACGAAGACGAGAGTAAGGGCGGCGCGAGCGCTACGTCCATCGCCATGGAGCAGCGTCGCGTCCGGCTTTGTGGACGCGTGGGCCCCCCCCCCCTTCTGTTTTTCCCGGTGCTGCTTTTCTCTTCTTTTCTTTTCTGGATCAAGGCACAGCTTGCTTAGGAGTTGGAGATGGCGGAGACGACCATGACCCGGCGACGGTCGAGGAGCCGACCAAAAAACCGAACGGGTCTCGCTGCATCCCACAATTCTTAGTTTGTCAAGTGGGTGAGGTCATCAGTCGCACGTCACTCCTCACCATCACTGGTCCCGATCATGACATCCTTATAGAATACTCTTATTTGCACGTTTTCAAGATGGACTCGCCTGAATGGCCTCACGCATTGAAATTTTCAAATATTGCTAAATAACTTTATTTTTTGTTCTGAGAAGATGACTGACGACCACGCACACGAAGCGATATAGCTTCCCACATTTCCCTTCTCTTTTGTTCAACACTAGTATGGCTACCCGCGCATTTGCGCGGCTAGACTTACTATACGATTTAAAATATTTTTATATTATTGTATAAGTTTAACATAGTTTATTATTATTTATTTATTTTATACTTTATATTTATAAAATAGTAGAAAATAAATTAGAGAATTTCGCACTGTCCTTCAATTTTAGTGTGAGATGAGTCATCATTTATTCTTAGATTGTGTCTTATCTAATAATGTATTTGATTTATTTTAGAATTGAGGTCGGTTTAAACGTGGTATGCTAAACATCTAACATATATATGTCATGGTAGGAAAAAATAAGAATGTGTCGTGCTACAAATAAATCTTTCGAAGGAAATGTGTCATGCTAAAAATAAGGTAACGTGCCATGCTAGCTAGACATATCACGGTGTATTTTTATAACTGCGTATTTAGAAATCAGGATTAAGTGTTTATAGGATATTTCTATTATTCTAAAATTTAGCTTTTTTGGTATCATAATTAGAGATATTTTTAGCTATTTTCATAATTCGGATTTAGTTTTTTTACTTGTAATGGCATGGAGGGTAATATAGAAATAGGTGTGAAGAGTATTTTTGGGTTATTTTTATTATTCTGAATTTAGCTTTTTTTTAACTCATAATGGCATGGTGGGTAATTTAGAATTTGGTGCGAGGGGTATTTTCAGCCATTCTTTATTATTCCGAAGTTAGCTATTTTGTAAATATTTTTAGAGGGTTTTCTGACTAAATGTTTCATAATGGCAGTGGTGGGTAATTTTCTCTTCTTATTTTCTCGGACTAACGTGGCAATTTCTAGCAATTTAGAGCGAACGTGGTGGCTACTATATATATATATATATATAACTCTTATTTTATAGCTGGCTATAGAATAGCTTATTCTGTGGCCACTTCTGAGTTGTAATTTACGACATTCGTATATTGTGATTTACGACATTTTGTTACGTGATTTACTACAGTTTTACCTTGAGTCTTCTTTCACAATATGTGTGAACGCTGATATTGTAAATTTGTTTAAATTTATCGTAAATTCGTGATAAAATTATCGTAAAACCGTGTTATCATAAATTTATTCAAATTGTGGTAAATTTCATTGAAAACAGAACTGGCTATAGAATATACTCACCCTATATATATATATATATATATATATATATATATATATATATATATATATATATATACAGAAAGTTTATTCTGCGTGTATGTGCACTTTAGTTCACATCTGCACAAACCCCCAATTGCAACTCGTAACATACACCAGTTGCAACACCCGACATAGCGAGTTACAACATGATCAACAATTGCAACCGATATTGTCCATGATTGCAACTCATGACTCACTGAAGCGTAATTGATGTCACGAAATATATTATCGCAACTGGCGTAACTCGTGTTGCAACTGACGTAACTCGTGTTGCAACTCGCCTTTAATTTGGTTGTAACTGAAATGTGTTGCAACTGTAGTATTGTGTGTGTTGCAACTGGATGTCCGACGCGTTGCAACTGACGGGGTCTGCGCAGATTTAGTGGAATCTGCGCGTATGCGCAAAATAGACTCGCCGTATATATATATATATATATATATATATATATATATATATATATATATATATATATATATATATATATATATATATATATATATATATATATATATTTATTTATATATATATATGCCGTGCCCCACGCGCATCGCCCCGCATCGTAATCGGACAAATTCCCGATCGTATGCGCGACCAAATGTAATGACATTTTTTATAATTGTATTTGGTTGACGTTCATGTTGTATATAACATGTTTCATGAGCACGCGTGCCGTAGCGACTCGCCGCCATACAGGGTTGTACACTACACATTTCCCGATAGTATTGGTCGTGTCGTGGCTGACAGGAAGGGCGCGCGATATTGTTCACTTAATATTTTTATGCTGCACGCTTTACATGACCTCTAATATTATTTGGCCATCGTTGATGTAGTATATTGCTGATTATTGTAGTATATATGCTCGATAGAAGAATAGTAAATTTTTGTTGATATTAGAAAACTCGTCATAGACAGTACTTTAAAGAAACTGAACAGAAGAAATAGTAAATTCAGATGAAATCGCATTGTTGATAACCATGTTCAACCGAAAAATTCATGAACAGAAGAAAAAGCAAATTACATGAACTCCAAGTTACAATGACAATCTTATTCAAGTTACATGAACTCCTAGCTTGTTCGATTACAATATTATTGAAGTTACAATGAGTCCATAACTTAATTTATTAAGCAATGATGTGGCGGAGTTTAGCAAACTCCAGGGCATTGCAGTCCGTAGTGGGGCGAAACCAAATCAGTTGGCGCACATTAAAGTCGACTACTGGGAATTCAATGAAATGGGATGCACCAAGCTTGATATCAATTCCGATCGTGGAGACGTTGTTGAAGTCAGCCAAATAAATATGATCTCCCCTGATTTTCTCAAATGTTGGCGGAACCTTTAAAAAAACATAGTTAGAAGAAAACCGTACTTCATCCCAAACAAATAAATAAACTTTGGCAAATACTATGGTTACCTTGAAGAAGAACGCGTAGTTGAGGCCAAGGAACAATGAGTCCCCGCTTTCGAAGATAAACTCCTCTGGTAACCATACGTTCAGGTCTGGGTCATAAATTTTTGCTTCAACACGATCATCCCAGATGAAATCGCATTGATGATTACGAGTAACTCTTGACCCAAAGTAAGCATCAGTATCCCGGCCATGAACACACACAATAACAAGGCGGCCATTATGTTGAGCAAGGTAGAACGCGGCCCTAGGGTTGATGTTGTTATTACCAACATCAATAGGCCCAACCATCTTATTTGCAATGACATCCGGGGTGTCGATGTTCCAGCGAAAGAGGTCGCCATATCGGTCCACAGCGACAATAATTTGACGGTCCATAAGCACAACATCCATATAGGCGTATTGTAGATCAACCTTTGGGGGTTTGAGGAGGGTCCAAACGTAGCTTCCCTGAGACGCGAAGGCCAAATTCCCGTCATTAAAAATTGCCACTGCAAAGAACCCTCCTTCTTCGTCCGGCGTGTGGCAAAGTACAACTCGGTGGAGATGATAAAAGGTGTCTTCAATTTCGACTAACATATTGCTCATTGCCTGCCAATGATCCTCTATAAAAAAATAACAATACAACGGTATAACACAAGAATTTTGTATAAAATACACTACTGAATTTTACGAAAAATATTATTCTTCGTCCAATATACCTTCGTTTGTGATCTTTTGAGTGGGTGGCAGAGGCCGTCTTTCACCGGTGAAGGGCTGAAACAAAGAGATGTTCAACACACCGTTGATTGTGTTCATCTCGACGAGCCAGTCATCTTTCCCGCCGATCCAATCATCGACAGCATGGCATCTATAAGACATACCGTTCGATATGTCATGAAGCTCGAATGCGCCGTCGGACTGCTGTACATCGTACTCCCAATCAAGGTCATCTTGCGGTG